>JAMKCH010025016.1:0-63295 GCA_023653785.1 Ophioderma brevispina | reverse complement strand
TTGACACAACCACATCAATTCTATTTGCATTTCTGGGACCTTTAAATTTGAAAAAGCGTGGTCTCTGGAAGTTTCTAGAAATCCCACAAATTTTAAAGCATACCAAATCATTAATTGATTGTGTGCTACAAAAAATCTGTGTACGTGTTCCTCTATCTCTTTTGAGAAAGCGAAGACCCCGGGAAATGTAAAGACTTTACTCTACTGGCATCAAGGAATTGAATTCGCATATGCAGACGTGTTCAGGGAATGTGGACAATAGCAGGTCGTTTGCCTATTGTATTTTGTTGAAAGCCCGTTGTTAAAGACCCTGTCCAACAATTTGAGTGTGAACAATACGTACTTGGGTGACCTGCCGACTAACTGCACAAAAAGATACGCTCAGTGGACCTTCAGGTAGAGAGGGCACTGTTTTTACACATACCGTTTTTTTATACGAATATTAATCATTCAATAGATGGCTCCTTTATGATCCCGCTAAGGTTTGTGAATCGCGAAAGTTCAGTGACCACTCCCCTCGGAAACAAATCGACTATGTACTTTCAGCTGCGGTCAGGTAATGTGCATTCTGTGGATTCGAATAGTAAGATCTGTCAATCAATCATTAATATACAAATTAATAGGACTCATCAAAATGTTGAAGGGATGCATAGAATCGGATGAAAATATTTTTTTTTAATCGAAATAATCAGATCTTTGATAAATGCAAGTTCCCTTCGATATAAAAACCGATTTCAGTTGGTAATTTTTTACACGAAATTCATCTACTTTTTCTTGTGATTTTTATTTTAAAGTACGTGCAAGTTTTTCTACCTTTACCTATCGGGAAAATGAGTCCTTCATTCTTGAAATCGATCTATCTGGCATTCAATTAGCTAATTTGCATGCAAAATAACATGATATGGAATTTTTAGCGAATTTTCGCATGGAATCAGTGCACTAAATCCTGTGAGTTTTGTGACCTGAAAATCTGTGAAGTTTGTGACTGGTTTCGTGGCGTCTAGTTTTTTAGTTTTCGAAGACAGATAGAGTCATAGTAGTAATGGTACCATGCCGCAAGATCGGGCGTGGGCTACGCACGGGTTAGTACATTTTTGTCCAACCCCACTTTTCTGCACAGCCACTTTTTTTCTGCATCCCATTTTGTTTTGCCCACTTTTCTACACCCACGTTTTTTCTGACCCACTTTTTTACACATGTGTTGCTCAATCATTTATTAATAACGTCAAATTATTGATAATTGACTGATTAAAAGGGCGTAGAATTACATTTTTACATTATTCATGTTATTTATGTTTCGGCGATATATTGTCACAATTTGCAGCCTTGTCGCGAATATACAAAAACATTTCTATCGTATCACAGCACCATGACATTTGAGTCATTGTAATATGTCAGGGCAAATCCGAATCCGGGGGGGGGGGGGGCGGGTTTTATTTTGGCTGTCCCTCGAAAATTAGCACTCTACATAAATGCCCAGTAAACATGTATATGGATTCTAGGGTGTTAAAGGCTCATGATACGGTCATTTTCCTGTCGAAAATGCGAAAACGGGTTACCGCAAAAGGCCACGCCCATAAAACGAATCTTATACGTTAACTTCACGAAAAAATGCGATCAACTATGACAAATCGGGTCTTGGAAAGCAAATTTGAGTAAAATGTGGTGCGATATGAGCCATTCCTGTCAATACGTCGGGTATACGTTGTGTTGCATGAGCGCCGTAGTCTTGTGGGCGTTTGTATACGTTCGTGCTTGGACCTCGTGGAGTCAATAGGCATGGTAGGACCCCATATACATGAGAATGAGACTTAATTTGAATAAATAACGTTCTCAGCAGTCTAGGAATTTTTGAAATGGCGCGAAAATTGAATTTTCAAATGCATTTTTCTCCAAATTTCTTCTACGAACTAAAAGTTCGCAGAACAAAATTGCTTTAAATGATGTCTTCTTGCCGTATGGTAAAAATTGAATGAATTCATCAAGCGGTTTTGGAGGAATCAATCAGGCATATTAATGCCGATTTAGGGATTTTTTTCCATAGAGCTCCACAGGAGCCTGGCAACTTTATTGGCGCCAGGAACGTACGAGGTGAAATGTGTTTTTAATCATTGTAGCTTTTAATTGATTTCCTGGCAACGAGATTTGTTTTTCAGCTCAAGATCACAAACAGAATGAAGGTGATATGGTATACTATCTTTCTATCAATTAAAAACTAAAATAAACTCGGGGCTAGAAAAGTGGGTGCAAAAGGAAAATGTTGGGGGCAGAAAAGTGGGTGCAGAAAAAATGTGGGGGCAGAAAAGTGGGTACAGAAAAGTGGGTCACAAAATGTACCAACCCGCTACGCACGGTGTATATCTGTTGGGCAGAGCAAACGGGCGTGAATCATGACAGGCAGAGGGTACACGCGTAAGCTGCCGTGGAGAGCACATTGCGTTGTGTTTTTGAGGGGGTGAGGTTAGAAAAATCCATTTCGCTTTGTTAATAAAGCTCTAAATGTAAAAAATACTTTGCGTATGTATGTACAACAATATCCTCTAAGTGCAAAAAAGTGCGAGAGAAAATGAAGCATAGGCCTATTTAAATGTTCAAAAATGAGACATAAAGGCTTAAAACTTACGTAAATCTGCTTATAACTGTTCAAATTGATCCCGGAAAAATTTACAGGATGCCGTAACATGTCAGGTTTTTGAAAAGTAAGCTCATTCCCCCCTACACCAATCAGCGAGAAGCGATTCAGCCCCAAACATGATATCATCAAAAACAAAGCAATGCGTCATCAATGAAATATGATTCCATGGCTGAATAATTACGCGCAGCGGCCCGTTTACGGCACATTTTTGATTCACACTTGCTGTGATTAATTCACGATTGCTCGCTTAATACAAGTCATATAAAGTTCTAATCTCGCAAAAATAACAATGAATATGTACTTATTAAGATTGAATACCGATCAAATTAATTTGCCTCTCAATAAAAATTATGTTGGGATATCTTTTTCAACAACTGTTCAAAATGCTTGGCACTTACGGTGTGTGTGCATAGCCAACACGGGACACGAGGCTCATGAATATCGATCACAGAGATAACCCGCCCCAGATACAAGCCCCGCAAATCCTTGTAAGCCATTGGTCAAGTTGGTTCAAACGATGACATCATACTTATATTAGGGTCCGCCAAGTTTTGGACGGAACTCGCCATAGAAACCCACGTTATCAATCTCGACCCCTAAGTGAAAGTAAGTTGTCCAATTGTCCAGGTATGCCCGCCCGTATGGTGAAATGAAAATTAACGGGGAGTAGTTATCGCGCCCTCAATTGACCTGCATGATAAAGTGAAATTCTCAACGGTTAGTAGTTATCGCGCCCTCTACCCTCAACTATTTTTTTTTATAATTTCTCTTTGCGATAGGCCTACTGGGGGAAAAAGCCTACTGGGGGAAAAAGTTAAAAACACACACACACACAATAGGAAAAAAGTAAAGTAAAACAAAAACAAAAAACAAAACAAAAAAAAAACAAAAAAAAAAAACAACGGACTACAGAGTTAGTCTAGGTTTGTCCCAAAAGTGATGGAGCAGTTGGGAATTTCCCAGTGCAGTTCTTCAGCAAACCACCCAGAATCCCAGGTGGCCCTAGAAAGGTACAACCAAACATTGAAAACAATGATCAAAACCTATTGTTTTGAATTTGAGAGGGATTGGGATGAGGGAGTTCATCTCCTGTTATTTGCTACCAGGGAGGCTGTACAAGAGTCATTAGGATTCAGTCCATTTCAGTTGGTGTTTGGTCACAAAGTAAGGGGACCATTGAAACTACTGAAAGAAAAGTGGTTGTGTGAAAATCCTGATGTGAATTTGTTAGACTATGTGTCTCAATTCAATCCAGGCTCCAAAGAGCCACAGAAATTGCCAAACAAAATCTCAAACACAGCCAGGCAAAATGAAAACATGGTATGACAAAAATGCCAGAAACAGAATATTCAAACCAGGTGACAAAGTTTTGGCACTTTTCCAATACAAGGGCATCCTTTGCAAGCCAAGTATTCTGGACCATATGAGATTGAGAACAAAGTGGGGGACCTTGACTATGTGATCAAAACACCAGGTAGACGTAAAAGTCGACAATTATGTCACATAAATATGCTCAAAGAGTATAATGAAAGACATAAATCCTGCGTGTGTGGTGTCATCCAGTGTTAGTGATGAGTGTGCAAATGATGACATCACAGAGTCAGTACGTGAACACGACAGCACTCTAAACACAGAAAATGATTATGGTGTCAAATTGCAAAATTCTGACATACTTGCCAATTTAGACAAGAAACTAGGTCATCTCTCAGAGAGTCAACAAGATGAATTAAAAGCATTAATTCACAAGTGGGAAGGTATATTTCCTGATGTACCTAGTGAGACACATGTCATAACTCATGACATTGATGTAGGTGAATCGGATCCAATAAAGTAACATCCTTATAGAGCGAATCCGTTCCCACGGATTGATGATTGCATAGATAGAGTTGGAAATGCCAAATTTGTTAGCAATTTGATTTGTTGAAGGGGTATTGGCAAGTTCCCCTCACTGACCATGCCAAAGAAATTTCAGCCTTTTGTACGCCCAATGGCCTTTACCAAAAGAATGGCATTTGGTCTCAAAAATTCTGCCGCAACATTTCAAAGACTAGTGAACAGAGTAGTTGCAGATATAGAAAATTGTGAAGCCTATGTGGATGATCTATCTCCTTGTGTACAGCGAGACATGGGGAGAACACATGAGACAGCTCCATCAGTTATTTGAAAAATTATCTCAAGCAGGTTTGACTGTGAATCTGGTGAAAGTGAATTTTGCCATGCAGAGGGCATACTTAGGGCATGTTGTAGGACAAGGGCAAATTAGGCCAATCACTGCAAAAGTTGAAGCAATTGAGAAATTCCCCACACCACAGAGAAAAAGAGATCTCATAAGATTCTTAGGTATGGTTGGGTATTACAGAAAATACTGTCCAAATTTCTCAGAAATTGCGTGTCCGCTGACCAACCTTCTGAAGAATAACGCAAAATTTGTGTGGTCAGGGCAATCCAAAAAGCGTTTGAAGAAAATCAAGTCATTTTGATGAATGCGCAGTTTTGATTGCGCCAGACTTCTCAGAACAATTCAAGTTTGCCAGTTGATGCCAGTGATGTAGGCTGTGGTGGAGTTCTCATGCAAGCAGATGAGAAAATTATGTAACCATCCTGTAATGTTATTTCTCTAAGAAGTTTGACAAACATAAAAACTACTCACAATTGAGAAAGAATGTCGTTTCATTGCTATTGTCCATTGAAAAATTTTGAAGTGACTTTGAGTACCAACAGTGCAACCAGTCTTAGGTACCCGATCACCATCCGTTGACGTTCATCCACAAGATGACAAACAGAAATCAGAACCTTGTCAGGTGGAGTTTTTTAACTCTCCAGAATACAATCTTGACATAAGACAAGGAAAAGGAAATGTCTTGGCCAGATTGCCTTGTCCAGAGCTGGCCTAATTTTTGTTCATACATTTATATTACAACTTGTTAATATAGGCTGAAGCAGCAATGCATAGAACATTTAAGAATTGGTAAAATTTGCACAGTGTAAACGGTATGTAAAATTAACCACAATATGGTTAAAGGTAATAAAGCCAGCTTTTGGTGAAAATTTTCATTCACTAAGTTTTCTTTTTAAGGGGGGAGGATGTTATATAACTCCATGTTTTTGTGATTAGAAATATTATTTATTTTCCTTTTATTTGAGAAAAGATTTCTCATGGGAAAAGTACTTTGTTATGATAAAAAAAAAAGAGCAGGGGATTCTCAAGTGCTATGTTGAGCTTCACAACCAGTTATTTACAACTAGATATATTGCACAAAGGGGAAAGGGTGAATTCCCCCAAGATGTCAAACGAGAACTGAGTCAACTTGTTTATGCTTTAAATTCAAAACTATTGCATGATCTTGGGGATTCCCACATGAAGTTATAAATGTGAAATGATGCAATTCAGATGATGTAATTTTTGTGAATTCTGATTTGACAGTGCTAGGTTATATTTATGAATGAATGAATGATGGTAATGATTATTGTTTAGAAATGGAATCTAGTTGTGAGAAGTTAAATACTTGTCATTGGAAACTGAGGCAAGGCAGTTGTACTTCGGAGCTATACGTATAGTATGCTGTTTTAATCTACAATAATGTAGATATTTGATCTTTACATTATTTGCCAGGGATTTATAATACATTGGATGCCGCCGGAGTTTGATAGCTAAATTTGTTTGCTGTCGTCCCTTTTTAAGCCAAAAGAGCTTTAGTTTTTGGCATCAAAACTTGGATTCCAGTTTTTGTGGTCCTATATTAGCGGCGGCCCTGTTATGTCACATCACCTTTTGTGTGCTAACTGAATCAACACTTAAGTCCAAACCTCGTGGTTTTTAAAACACCACAGTGAACCTGTGAAGACCCACCCCAGCATTTCTAGGCGGCTGAACTACTCACAGAGGAACTTTGCTTATGGCAAGCACCAAAGTCCTGTATCCTGCAGCTGAACGTTGATGGTCCCTCACCCATGCCTAAGCGTGACATCATTGACAGCTCTCCAGGGAAGAACGGAGTGAATATCATCCTCCTCCAAGAAACTCACTGTGAATCTGAAGAGAAGCTGCAAATCGAAGGTTTTGACCTTATTGTGCTTCATTCCGTACAACAAGCATGGGATCGCTTCTATGTGAAGCAAGGACCCAATACAAGTAGATCAACCCCTGGCAATCTTCAATGATTCGCGCGATCCAGTGGATATACATTTGAAAGCAATGGGAACCCACTTCACCAACATCTAATAAGCCACCACCACTGAGGCAGACTTCAACTCCTTCCAGTAGTTCAGCAGAGAGCACCTTCGTCTGCGGAGATTTAAATACAGCATGGGGATACTCCAACATTGACAAGACTGGCAAAGAGGCTTTTGAATGGATTGAAGCCCAGACCTCCCAACTGCTGTTTTTTGAGAGTAAGGCTCCACCTACTTTTCTTCAAGCAGTTTCAGGGACATGGACCATGTCCCTACCGTCAGCGGTCCACCAGCGACAGCCGATCCCGGCTGCTCCAGAACTGTCCTCCCTAGATTTCCGGGGTCAGGTCATTGCCCTATGCTGGTCACCAGTGACATCACGCTTGCGATCTCCAGCCTCTACAGAAGGAGATGGAATTTCGGAAAGCCACTGGTCCAAGTTCAAACAACTCCCACCAGTGAACATCATCCGCACTGCCAGACCTGCTTTCATCTAACATCACCGATGCATGTTCCGACTTCTGCTCCACGCTCCACCAAGCAGCTAAACACCATTCCAAAAGGCAGAAGGGGAATCCCTACACCCCTTTTGGGACAAGGAAATGCGACGATTTATCCAAAGTGTATTATGCATACCCCAGAAAAAAACCCCCTAGCGCTACTGAGAGATAGCAAAGGGCAACCAGCTACTGGAACTTCTTTGTCCACAGAGACGCCACCAGATGGGAGGAGAGATATCCAATATCAACTTTTACCCACTCTAGCCGCAAGGCCTGGAACCCCATCAACAAGCTCCACCGGGCGTATCTGTCCAGCTAAGCAGTGTTCCCTGTCGGCAAACTCCATCGCTTCAGTACCTTGTCCAACAATGGAAATTGCAAACCACACTCCACAGGCAAAAACCCACTCTCGTGCTGTTATGCAGAGATTAAACAGCTTCTACAACCCTCTCCACCATCAAGCCCATGTCCCAACCATGCAACCTACGATTAGATCACCGAAGCAATTAAAAGTTCTCAAGAATGGGAAAAGCTCCTGGCACTGACCACCATCCATACAGAGGTTTCTTGAAGAAATATGGGCAAACCCCGAAGCTTGTGCCGATGGCTCCCAACTCTTCCTTTCTACTGCATGGGAACGTCATACTATTCCCTCCAGATGGGAGACTTCAAAGGTCATTGCAATCCTGAAGCCCAAGAACCATCAAATGAGCCCAAGAGTAAAAGACCCGATCTCGCAACTATCTCACCTCTATAAGCTGCAGTGAGCGACTGATACCGAGATCAATGATACGGTCGAGGCCAAATTTACCCCGCACCCAAGCTGGATTTTTCGAAGAGGTAAATCAAAAACTGATCAGATAGCAAGCTAGTTAATGACATCGAGACCGGTTTTCCAGAAGAAGCAGAAGTTTGGAGCCGTCTTCATAGATCTGACTGCTGCGTAAGATACAGTCTGGCATCGAGTTCTCTACCCTCAAGCTACTTAAAATCTCCCTGATGTCAAGCTTGTCAAGTTCATTATGCTGCCAGACCAAGACAGATCTTTTCGTCCTGGAGACATCAAATTGTGGCAACTCAGTAGAAAGCGCAAACTTCGGATTGGTGTCCCACAAGGTTCTGTCCTGACACCCAGTCTCTTTAACATCTACGTCGCAGAATGCCAAAGGGAGATTGGTCGCAGTACTCCTACGCAGACGCCACGGCACTTTGGAGTAGCTGCTGATTCCTTTGAGTCCTTAGAAACAATGCTGCAGAAAGACCTTATCACTGTAAGCCAATTTTTTCCACGATGGCACTTGGAAACTCAGCAACCCCAAGACCGTCAGCTCTATTTTTCACCCCCTTTCAAATCGATGCGCAAAAGAGAACTTAACATCAGTCTAGCTGGCAGAAAAAACTGTCACATGAACAAACA
Source organism: Ophioderma brevispina (assembly GCA_023653785.1). Taxonomy (NCBI): domain Eukaryota; kingdom Metazoa; phylum Echinodermata; class Ophiuroidea; order Amphilepidida; family Ophiodermatidae; genus Ophioderma; species Ophioderma brevispina. Next base: position 54,570 of record JAMKCH010025016.1, on the reverse strand, counting down.
CAGAAGTACCTTGGCGTCAACATGGACCGCAGCCTTACTTTTTAATCAACACACCAAGGCAAACGCTGCCAAGACGCAGTCACATTCATTTCAACCTTCTCAGAAGGCTCGCAGGAACTGATGGGGTGCATCTTTTGGACACCTTACATACATGAACTGTTGCCTTGGCATACGCACTGCTGAATACTCTGCACCATTATGGAGTCACAGTGTACATTCACACAAGATTGATGTCATATTCTGAATGATGCAATGAGACCTTGTTAGTGGTTGCCCTTTTGGCGACGGCCTGTAATAATTCTTCCAATTCTGTCTGGCATAGCTCCTGCAAACTTTAGGAGGAACCTTCAGACTATCAAGCTCGCCAAGAAATGTGAGGAACCTGGTAGCCTCATCCCCCCACCAACACCCTTTGAGGATCAGGGAATTCCGCGGAATCACTTTGCTACCCCAATCCTGACACTGCAGTCACAGTATCCTATCGATCATCCTTATCCTGACAGATGGGTAAATGAGCAATGGTCATCCTCTACTTTGAACCTAAAGCATTTTGTGGACAGCCCATCTAGCAAGCCCATAGGCTGTGACCTTGGATAGGAAAGCATGGGTCAACTTCGACAGACTCAGAACTGGCCGTTGGTCGTACAAAGAACTCTTCACAAGATCGGAGTAAGAACCTTTCCCAAACTGCGATTGTGGAGAGCCACAACCATTAGCCACATCAATAGATACTGTGAGGTCTACAGTCCCCAAGAGGAACTCCAGGCCCTGATCAACCTGGATGATGAAACTATCAGCTTGGTTAAAGATGCGTATCTTCCACTGTGATGTTTGGACTTGCACGCACGAACGAACAGGACAGGGGTGGACTGATGGTGGTAGAATACCCGGATTGTATCGCAGAATATGAGTGGTCGTTCGAGAGAAAACCCCGTCGTCTTAACTGCTTGGACACGAATTACTTCAAGACTCAGAAGATTCGCATGGAATATAACCATGGATATTTATGTGAAGTTACGCGGCTATCATTTTGGAGTTTTTCGCTGTGAGGACACATATCATCGTTAACGCACGCTTTTCAACAAAGACGCTAGGGAACTTTAAGGATTCTATCCGGAACACTTGTGTGTATTTTAATATAATTTTAGTTTTTTTGATTTTTTAGGTTTTTTAATTATTTTAATATCATTAAATCTGTGTTATATTATAAAATTCAGATTACTTGTGCACAGGCTCATTTATTTGTGTTTGATCGGTATTTCTGACCTTGACGCCTACGAGACTTCAAAACAATACAAATTTCATTAATTAAATCGAAATAAATAAACAGTTTAACATATACACCAACAGCTATCTCCAACTTTGAGGATTAAAGTATTATCTGCAAGCTGCTGCAAGAAGTTAAACCTGGTTTTAAGTTTCTGTAGCAAGCTTCTGTTTCATTTTTATTTTATGCAATCTTATGGCAGATCCACAAAGCCTATGATATGCATGGTCAAAGTTTGAAAGGCCCTAAAGACCCTAGAGGTTTCAAACTTCGCCATTCAAGTTAACCCTTATACCACATAGTTTGTCTAATCACAAGGACTCAGAATAGTTACAATTTTAGCTACATTTTTGGTTATGGAATCATGGGTTACAAAGGATCAAATATGACTGAAGTTACAATAAAGGTCAATAACCTCTATGACCTTTTGAGTGCATGACTGCCACCTATTTTACCTCCTAACTTTTTAACCAATGATTCTAAAGAAAACTATACATTAAAATATATTTGACAATTTGGTATAGATTTTGAAAGATTGGCGAATTTGGAAATGTTGACCCCTAAAAACCATGGCCTTTGACCTCATATCAAGATATCAGTGGAATTACCATAAGGTTGGATGAGGTAAATGAATTTAATTCTCCCTAAATCCAGAAAAACACGATTGGCTATTAGGCGAGTAGCAGCAGTCCACAACAAGTGTTAGTCGATTAATAGTCCCACCCTAATACACTACATCATACATCATGCAGAAAGCTATCTTGTCTACTTTTCCTATTAGGCATAATGTGAATTGCCAATGGGGCCGAATGGTGTTTCTTGTAGGTCATTTAGCTAATCACAAAACACATGACATTTTTGGGCAAAAAACTGATTTTTGAGATATTACCATGGCATTCAGATTAGTATTATGTGGACGTTGCCAATAATTGGCCAAGGTGATTTTTGGTCATTTTAGCCAAAAACATACATTTTTGGGCAAAAAAGGATTTTGGAGTATCACATTGATCTTTACTTTGACATCTATTTTACATGCCCCATCTATGGAGTAGTTGTGCTAAAGAACTTTTTTGTGTTGCCAAAAGCGAACATACTGCTAAAGTTACAAAAGATACAGTAATATAGGACGATAGTGGGTGAAAATATCACTTTTCTCACAATTCATGTTTCTCTAACACCCCTCCGGAAAAAATAGTTAAAAAACTTTATTAGCTTAGCATCAAAACGTCTGCTTTTGTGATATGCCTAAATGGAGCCGAAAATACTTGAGCTACCCTTGGCATACAGATTAGGTATGATGTGGAACCTGCCCCATAATTGGACCACTAGGTGATTTTTGGGTTCAAGTTTAGGTCAAATACATGTTTTTTGTTAAAAATTATTTTTGAGATATTGGTATTTTTGACATCTATATAACATGCCTTATCTATGTAAGTAGGTTTAAGAACTATATTGTGTTCCAAAAGTGCACAATAAGCTTCTAAAGTTTACAAAATATACAGTAAGTATAGGCGATATTGGGTGAAAATATAGGTTTTTCTCAAATTCATGTTTCTAACACCTGAAAAATAGTTAAACTTTTAGCTTAGCATCAAAACGTCTGTGTTTTATGCTCTAAATTGAGCTGAAAATACTTGAGCTACCATTGGCATTCAGATTAGGTATGATGTGGAACTGCCAATATTGGCCAAAGGTGATTTTGGGTCATTTTAGTCAAAAACATACATTTTTGTGTGAAAAATGATTTTTGAGTTATTGGTATTTTTGACATCTACATAACATGCCTCATCTATGCAAGTAGGTTTCAGAACTATATTGTATCCCAGAAACTCACAATAAGCTTCTAAAGTTGCCAAAATATATAGTAGGTATAGGAAAATTGTGTGAAAATGTGCATTGTTCTCCAATTTATGATTCCAAAACCTGAATAAGAGCTAAACTTTAGCTAAGCATTCAAAACATTCATGATTTATGTTCTTAATTTAGCTATAAATACTTGCAATACCATTCAGTTTAGGTATGATTTACACATGTCAAGTTGGACTGAATGTATTTTGGCCCATTTTAGTCAAAAACATCAATTTTGGTGAATAATATGAAAAGTATTTTTGAGATAATGGTGTTTTTGACATCTATCTATGTTAGTAAATTTTAAAACTATATCACGCTTTAGAACTTCAAAATAAGCTTTTTAAGAGTACAAAATACAAAGTAAGTATAGGTGATATTGACTGGAAATATGTGTTTGTCTTAAAATCATGTTTATGAAAGCTACATGAAAGTAAAACTTAAGTTACCTTTTCAAAATGTCCATGCTTCAGACCATGGGGGGGGGGGGGGTTTTTTTTTTTTTTTTTTTTTGGTTATCATGCGCGACCACGGGGTTTCAAAAAGTATAGCAAGTGTAAACATCCGACCCTTAACAAGCCCCATTGGCAATATTTGACAAATGCATAATATGGTTCTGGGTACATTGCTTTCTATGAAATGTGTTTCTGCGTAGGCTGTACTGAATAGCTTACTACTTGCACATAAATAATGACTGAATACGATACAAAATCAAGGTTCACAAATTGGATCCTAATCATGTAAGTTCAAATCCCGGTTCAAGTGTGAAAAGTATACCCTTTTTCCACATTTCAGTGTTTTTGCTGCCCTTTTCACGTTACGTACGTGCACAATCTTGAAAAATACCATTTTACGTGTTTCTTTGGTCTTGCATTATATCCCCTTGTCAATGGACAGTGACCCCCCGGGACTTCAGATGTATGTGAAATTCTTTTTTTAAAGATGTTGGTATTTTTATGATGTTACATACTTCTTCACTAAAGAGGTTAGTGCGAGAAAATATTACATTCCTGATTATGTATATTACATGATAACTAAAATTATTATTATTTTGGTATGTATACAAATTGTGTAAGTTAGTTGGTTCATATCGGGCCAAATGGTATAGTTAAAACAGTTGCAAACCATATTTGACTGTCAAATTATGCTTTATTTTTTTAATGAAATTTTCTATCTCTTTTCTTATCTCTCAGGCATTTGTTTTTTGTCTAAAAAATGCAAATTTTCTTAGTAAGTCAAAATAAATGAAATGTGTTTAAAATGAGCCCAATTTTGATGCATTTCTATGTATTTGCTGTCTGTGATTTGTTTGGCTGCATGCTGCACACTTTGCATCCCTGCTATGGCCCTGTCCTGCATGTTCATTTCATTTTTCCATATTCTTGTAAAGTGCTACAATATAGATGTAGCAGCAATATATGAATTGGTTAATATGTCAATCACAATTGAAATGCTTATTAATTTTAACAAATTGCATTCAATTAATTAGCTTTCATTTCTCAGTTGTATCTCAAAATTTAACTAGTTGTAGTAGGATAGTGGGACCTAGTTTTATTCAGGCAGGGGTAAGAGAAACATGGTAAGAAGGCATTCACTTAAATGTAAGAGGGGAAAAATAAAAAAAAAGAAAATTGAGAGAAATTACTGAGGACACATGAAAAGAATGGGGAAGGCAAAGAGGACAGACAGGGGGTCACACCCGAGAAAGAAAAGGGAAGGGCCGGAAAATAAGGTCCATGGTCCAAAATAGATCATCCTGGAAAAAATAGTCATGCTTTTTGCCAATATTGATTGAGGCACAAGCTTCCATGCATAGCAATTGGTCCCAGATATGTCAATTATATTTTGCAATTAATTATACTTTTTGCAATTAATTATACTTTTTGCAATTTTGGTGGACTTGAGCATTTGGTGTGTTCTTATAAAATCATTTTGATGAATGATGGATGAAGATGCTGTAAATTTTGTACCCCGAGAGAACAGGAGCTGCCCGTTTCCTATAGCATTATATCAGGGAGTCTATGATTATATATCATATGGCAAGTTTTCAAACTTGATTTCAGAAAAAGAAAATGTCCATTATCGGACATAACACCAATGCCATAAATCTCAAAAATTCCAATATCAAACAGGCTTTCAGAAAACGTTTATTTGGTGTCATTTGGACTTTGGAGGAAGAAGTTACGCCTATTTTGCTGAGAGACCTAAAAATCATGTTTGGCCGATTTTGAGCCAAGCAATGCATCGCTTACATAGAGTAACATGGTCTTCAGCAGTGATTTGAATACAACATTTAATACCAAATTATTGTTAAACAATAGAAGGTGGGAGAGTAATTGAAGGATTATAAAAATAATATCCCAGCGATTACAAAAGAAAATGCTCAGTAAAGAAAAATTTCAATTTCCCAAATAAGAAATTCAAGATAGCTGGTGTAAGACCACAGTTTACTTCGGTTCAGCAAGATCTCATGGTTTTAACCTACAACGAAACTTGGGAGAAAAAGTGAAACCATAGAACGTTTTGAATTCCGCTTGAAAAAAACAGCAGTGCGATATTGAATTTCAAGTTTTAATTCCGATTTATTTACAGAAAACTTCAGCTTTAGTTCTTCTTGCAATTTATGGATGCTGAGTATACTGTATTTATGCAAAATAATTATCTTAGAGATGTAAAACAAAAATCTGAGCAGTTTCATTATGTTCATGAACTGAGACATTGATATGGAGTGATTTTCAATAATGATTGAACAATGGTAATTTAATTTTTGAAGATAGTTTACTTATAATTATGTTACACAATAGACCATTTTATTCAAACTGATAAGTTTTTGTCGAGAAGAAATCAATACCCTCTGAAATTACATGTGTGAATTGTCTTTGCTAAAATGTGTTACGGTATACGTCGGTGTCAGTCTCTCCACATTATATGGCTAAAATCGGCCAAACTGAATTTTTAGGTCTCTCCGCAAAATTGACAGTTTCTGAACACAAAGTCCGAAAGACACCAAATAAAAATCTTCTGATAACCTGTTTATCTCTGTAAACAACCAAAGCAAACATTGAAGCAAAAATAACGTTTAACCTTTGAAGAAAAAATCTTTCCTGAATGTAGGGTTTTTATTGACTCACACTGTAGATACCATTATCTCAAAAATCATATTGTTGCCCACAAACGCATGTTTTTGACTAAATTGGCCCAATTTGACATGTCAACATGATACCTAAACCGAATGCCAATGGTATTTCAAGTATTTTCAGCTAAATTTAGAGCATAAAACATGGATGTTTTGAATGTGTAGCTAGAGTTGAACTATTATTCAGGTTTTAGAAACCTAAATTTGAGAAAAACATATTTTCACTCAATATCGCCTATACTTACTGTATATTTTGTAAACTTTAGAAGTTTATTGTGAGCTTCTGGGACATAAAATAGTTCTGAAACCTACTTACATAGATGGGGCATGTTATATAGATGTAAAAAATATCAATATCTCAAAAATGTTTTACTCAAAAATGTATGTTTTTGACTAAAGGGACCCAAAAATCACTTTTTGACTCATATTGGCAGTTCAACATCATACCTAATCTAAATGTCAATGGTAGCTCAAGTATTTTCAGCTCAATTTAGAGCATAAAAAACAAACGTTTTGAATGCTAACTAAAAGTTTAACTATTTTTCAGGTTTTAGAAACATGAATTTGAGAAAAACGTATATTTTCACCCAATATAGCCTATACTTACTGTATATTTTACAAACTTTAGAAGCTTATTGTAAGCTTCTGAGACGCAATATATGTTCGAAACCTATTTACATAGATGGGGCATGTAATGTAGATGTCAAAAATACCAATATCTCAAAAATCATTTTTTTGCCCAAAAATGTATGTTTTTGGCTAAAATGACCCAAAAACCACCTTCAGCCCACATTGGGAATTTCAAATCATGCCTAATCTGAAAGTAGACATATTAAGCTTTCCATTGATGTATGATGTAGGTGAATGTAGGTTGGGACTATTAAACTCTAAAAAAAGCCATTCTTTTGGAGTTCAATACTAGCCATGTGAATGCAAGAAGGTCATAGTGCAAATAGCTTGCTATTTGTCAGACAATTACCCATCAAACAGACTATGATGCCAGCCTTTTGGTCGGTCAGTGGCTCTTGAAATGGTTCTTGACTTGAAGAACCTTTCAAGAGCTACTGACTCAAGGAAATCAAAAGTCATACATACACAGCAAAGAATTTTCCTACTCACGGTTTTTGTAACTCAGAGCCTAGGATAATCTATGTGGTACTCTTAACCTACTCCAAGGGTCACCCGTGAATGCATTAGGTTGCAGTACTTAAACTAAGTACTTGTGAAGTACACAAGCCACGGGGTGGATAGCAGAGAAGCTATGTTTACTTAACAGGCCCCATCCTATAGTGTTCTCTGCAGTTGCCTTGCTAGGTGACTGGAAGGTACCCATGTAAGCCACCGTAGGGGAGCTACTCCACGGGAGTACCTTCACAGGTACACTCCACAGGAGTACCTTAACAGGTTACTCCCCTACTGGCCTGTCTAGTAGGCAGCCTTTGAACCCATAGAGGGCGCCAAATATCCATTGTTTCGACTTTCTGATCATTTCCAAGCTTAGTAATCTATATTGAGTTTCCGCATCACAAAAAAACCCTATACGGTGATATGACATTTGTGTAAACATGATAAGATATGGACCAAAATGTAATGGATAGAATTACTAAATCATCACACAGAGACTGCAAAGCTCATTTGCATGGGAGTACCCACACCAGGGATTTCCCGCATGGGGTGATAGTAGTTATCTAGCCGTGTGCTACCAGGTGGATGAATTACCCCCACTTTTGCCGCCGCCGATGCTGGTACCATGCAGTGGGGTACTCCGTGGTACTTAAAAGTACATTCACAGGTACTCCCATAAAGAACATTGGTGTGAATACATGGCAGAACACAGAGGAATACATGGCAGCATTTGCACTTACGACCTTCCTGTGCTCACACAGACGATGTGGTTCATATAAAAACAAAAAAGTAAAAGCAATCCAACGACACAAACTTTCATGGAAAATGTTCAATAATTTATTTTATTATACAGAATTAAAAAAAAAAAAAAAAAAAACACTTCACATTTTCTTCTTACCATTCACCAATGTTGTTGCTTTCTACGAATCCACTAACATTTCAGTACCCAAACAAGCGGAGAGAGGAGAGAGGGTCAGAGACACAACCTATTTTTCCCCCTCAAATTTGTCACTTAAAAAAAAGAAATGCTTAAAAGTTGATGTTATGTCAAAAAGTAGAGATAATCAGAGTGGGTCGCTAAGACATCCCCAAGAATCAAATTACTTAAAGTGGATTTCGAGCGTACACAAACTCTCAGTAGAAGAGAGGTGCCCCTCATTCATGATGGGGATTTAAAACAAATCCACTTTACAAAATCTGAATGCCAACTAGGTTGCAAGAAATTGGGTTATTAAATGCTTTTAAATATACTAAGTTCTCTTCAAGAGATGAGGAGTATGCAAGTGCCAACATTGAAAACAAATCCATCTTTATTATAACACATCTCCTTACAGCTATAGGTGTTAATTTAAACATTAATTGTGCTCTTAGGCCCATACCCCGCATGTAACTAACAAAGTTGAGGTTGTTATTTGGTCTAATAAATGAAATGGAGGTCGATTTCAAAACTTAAGATTTGGTTGAAATAAAACCTATGCTTATCAAATATATCTACAGGAAACTTGATTCATGAACCCAATCTGCTTTCATAACTACTATCAACAGCATTATAGAGCATGAAAACATGGCAAATGGGCACTCTTTCCATTGAAAAATTTCATATTTATAGCATAGTGGAAAGTTTTACAACAGATATGCTCTTCTTTGCCAAGTAAAGAGGCTCATTCTAACCATTTTTGTTACAGTGCAACGATCTATACATGATTTTAAAATATGTAAACAATTTGTATAAATGTGTAAGAATTCAATTGGGAGACTAAATAAATATTTACGATACAATACAGAAGTAGTATTTAAAATAATTTGCATATATACATATTTTATTTACAGCTAACCATATAATCCAAGCAATTAAGGTGAAATTTGTGCACATGTAATAGTATGAATTTTCAAGCTACATTATTTTCCAGGTGCCATGAAGCTGGTACTAATTAAATGATACACAAAATTATTTATTAAATTTATATGCATATATTAAAACATTAACCTTTGATCATTTTAAAATGAGAGAAAGATTTGATCGTCAGTCAAACACAGCAAATTATCTGTGCAAAAATGTCAACTTTAACAGGAACTTTTTGAAACATACAGTGGGGTAACAACCACACACACAGCTGTTTAGAAATCTCACAAATAAAAGAAATGATTACAGCAATTTTGAATTTTGACACCTAACCACAGCTGTTTGAAAGTCACATTTATTATGATAAAACCAAAAATATCCCAGTTTTGACAACTAATTTAGATTATTTATTCTACTGACTACAGCCTGTGTAAATCTGATGAAATTTAATTGTGGACAAATATTAAATCTTTCTTAAAAATCTACTTTTACTTGTCTTTGGAGATTGGGCATATAGAGGGAGCTATACCATACAAATCATGATCTTTGTAGGCCAATATGGGAAGATTCCTGCAATTGATTTTTCTCATTTTTGCTGAGGTAATAGCTCTTGCATATCCCCGCTTTTATATCAGTTGTCAAAACTTTGTCATCACTGTTTTAGCGCTTAAATTATTCTATAAATAAGAGACAATTTGCATGGGAACAAACAGCTGTGTGATTTGGATATTTGTTCCTCTTGCTACATCTTAGCAAAATTTTGGCAAATGTGATTTTCCTTTAAAGTGAAGTTTACACAGATCTCTATGGATAATGGATAATAGAGGGCAGTATAACATGCAAATCATTGACACCGCAGACTCACAATTCTGTTCTGATTTATAGAGCTTGGATGCCCCTACTTATAACAGTTACTTCTGCTTATAATTGTTCAAAAATTAAGAGAGACAATTTGCATTACAGCTGTGTGCCTACTTGTTTGCCACAAAAGATCATAACAGTTTTATTTGACAAGGATGAGTACTTACTTTTTTCTTTAAAAAGGTTTAAGTAAAATTTAAACATTTGGTTCAAAAGTTAGAGCATAATATTTAAAACCCAAGAAATACCATTTGGACTTATCTGTCACATTGAAAATGGGATCCCTGGGTCACAAGTTACCTGATTTAAAGTGTCCTTTGGTGGAGGCTTGCATATTACATACCTCTGCAAATAATCTCAAACATGACCACATTTGGAAGATAACATTATCAGAAGTTTACCCAAGCTGCATTGCAATTATGGTTTACTACACTTGACAGGTATTTAAAAAAAAATCCTATCAACTTTAATATTTGAAGTGATCGAAGAGTTTTTTAAGTGATCGAAGGAGTACTTCCTTTTTTCCCCATGAAATGTAATTAGTGAAATTTGGACATTGAGGTATAAGGGAACTTTCACACCAGTACAAAAATACATGTATATTTATAGATTACATGGAAATTGATATTTTACTTGAAATTTATGTATATGTTAGGAGAGACAAATTTAAAATTGTCAAAAAACAAACAAAAAGGCAAAGCTGGATTCACTATCACGCTGTACCAGGTTTCCCACTTAGTAAGAATTTGGCGTCTATAACGCAATGAATTTCAACTGGACATAATAAATTTCGAATGCATACCGGCGTCCACTTGGACGCCAACATTTTTTAGACTGAAAGTGAAAAACTCTGAGAGGCTCGAAAATAAATGATTTTCCAAGATAGAAACCATAAATAAACTTATATACAAAGCATTTCTGCAAAATGTATTTCTCCAACAAGAGGCTAATCAATATACAATTTTGCAAGATGGCATTGACAGCATTTGACACTCTGCAACTGCAATACTCGCTACAACAAATCAAGATTTACAGTTCCACATTAGTCTTTATAACATGCATGTAAATGTTGATGTAAATTGTAAAGGCAAGAGTCCGACGTTCTGTGGTCTCGTAATGATTCCGGTAAAGACTAATCCAGTAAAGATCAGGCAGTACAGGCACATGCCCAATGACGATATACAGGGTGTCCCAGAATGATTAGTACCCATCGATACCGAAAATGTTTTATTTTTTTTCCATAGAAAATCAATAACATTAGGTAAGCTGGTTTAATGTCCAACTTCATTATACTGTAACCTTTCATAAGAATTTTGAATCGTGAAAATCGGACTAACCAAAGTGAAAATACACTCAATTGTGTTAGAGGTTTTTTTTTTTTTTTTTTTTATGGAAATTGATATTTTACTTGAAATTTATGTATATGTTAGGAGAGACAAATTTAAAATTGTCAAAAAACAAACAAAAAGGCAAAGCTGGATCACTATCACGCTGTACCAGGTTTCCCGCTTAGTAAGATTTTGGCGTCTATAACGCAATGAATTTCAACTGGACATAATAAATTTCGAATGCATACCGGTGTCCACTTGGACGCCAACATTTTTTAGACTGAAAGTGAAAAACTCTGAGAGGCTCGAAAATAAATGATTTTCCAAGATAGAAACCATAAATAAACTTATATACAAAGCATTTCTGCAAAATGTATTTCTCCAACAAGAGGCTAATCAATATACAATTTTGCAAGATGGCATTGACAGCATTTGACACTCTGCAACTGCAATACTCGCTACAACAAATCAAGATTTACAGTTCCACATTAGTCTTTATAACATGCATGTAAATGTTGATGTAAATTGTAAAGGCAAGAGTCCGACGTTCTGTGGTCTCGTAATGATTCCGGTAAAGACTAATCCAGTAAAGATCAGGCAGTACAGGCACATGCCCAATGACGATATACAGGGTGTCCCAGAATGATTAGTACCCATCGATACCGAAAATGTTTTATTTTTTTTCCATAGAAAATCAATAACATTAGGTAAGCTGGTTTAATGTCCAACTTCATTATACTGTAACCTTTCATAAGAATTTTGAATCGTGAAAATCGGACTAACCAAAGTGAAAATACACTCAATTGTGTTAGAGGTTTTTTTTTTTTTTTTTTTTATGGAAATTGATATTTTACTTGAAATTTATGTATATGTTAGGAGAGACAAATTTAAAATTGTCAAAAAACAAACAAAAAGGCAAAGCTGGATCACTATCACGCTGTACCAGGTTTCCCGCTTAGTAAGATTTTGGCGTCTATAACGCAATGAATTTCAACTGGACATAATAAATTTCGAATGCATACCGGTGTCCACTTGGACGCCAACATTTTTTAGACTGAAAGTGAAAAACTCTGAGAGGCTCGAAAATACATGATTTTCCAAGATAGAAACCATAAATAAAATTATATACAAAGCATTTCTGCAAAATGTATTTCTCCAACAAGAGGCTAATCAATATACAATTTTGCAAGATGGCATTGACAGCATTTGACACTCTGCAACTGCAATCACTGCTACAGCAAATCAACATTTCCAGTTCCACATTAGTCTTTATAACATGCATGTCAATGTTGATGTAAATTGTAAAGGCAAGAGTCCGATGTTCTGTGGTCTCGTAATGATGATTCCGGTAAAGACTAATCCAGATCAGGCACCAGGCTTCGAATTACCCAGGTGCACACATGCACGGGTGCATGTAGCTTTCTCTCTGTGCATGTAACTTTTTTTATCTGGCATGCACATGTGCATATAAGTTTAAACTTTGTAAATTCATAAACTATGCAATTTTAGCTTATTTCATAGAAAGTCATTGAATGCTGAAATGATAAAATTTGAGCCAACTGTCAATAGTCTAAATGCACCAGAGTCTGGTATGAATAAAGGTTAGCAGTAGCACCAATCCATGTTTACATTAGCCTGTGCATGTAACTTTTACATTGTGCATGTAAATTTTTGAAGTTACATGCACCGGTGCATGTAATTCTAAAATTGTAATGTCGAAGCCTGTCAGGGCACCATGCCCAATGACGATATATCTAGGTTCTTTTAACGCCCGCACACAATTCGAATTAGATAACGTTGTGTCTGTTGTAACTGGTTGTTGAGCCTTCTCGGACTATATTACAGACTACTCGCAACAGCGGAGGAAATAAAGAAATAGGCACTTTACTGTGCGTAAACATTACGCTATGATCACCCACTAATGCGATAAGCACCAAGGATAGCGTTTGAGCAGACAGGTTTTCACGGCATTACGTGTCTGAGACTTTTTAGAAGGAAAGATTGCTAAATTTTTGGCGCGGTAAGAGTTCTGACAGTAGTAGTGAGAGTGTAACATTGGCCTAGGAAAATCAAGGCCCCTGTGAAAGTTTCAAAAGTCATGGCAGGAAAGATATTCATGGCTCCAATTGGCACTAGTTGACCTTCATTAACTTGGGAACTGATAATTGGTTTTGGAAACCTGGACCCAAAAATTTCCCACTGGACCAGATGATTTGGAGTATTTGGAAATTATGCAGTCCACTGAACGGTACATTATTTAAATGAATTGGCCTTTACGCCCCTTCAAGCCAACATTCTGAATTGATTCATTTTTACTGATTCATCTCATTTCAAGGAACAACTAAACTTACTATAATTCTGAAATGATTATTGCAAGTCTGATGAGCTGCCCACACTCTTCTGTCAAAGTAGCATTTTAAATATTTCGGACAGTGATCTCAAAGACCCATTTGCCATTGACACTACCAACACCAAACTCACATCAAGAATTGCCAAAGCACTTTGATGTGTGTGTTGAACTCCAAGTTTTTCTGTACAAGTTCAATTTAAAGCATTTTCCACAATGACCTTTTAATGTCTGTGTATGCCCATGATATTAGACCTCAAGAAAATCTTACAAATCATTCTAAGCACATTTTAATGGATCGTTCAATCGCTTCTTTTTCACAAGCAAGCACATTACTCAAATGACCCTAGCTGACCTCTGACTCAAAATTGCTTGATTGGCCGAATGACCTACTCAAGGAGGATCCTTCTGAGCAACTCTGATGAATAGCTTTAAAAATAGGGACAGCGGTACCAAATAGGTCATCCGATCATGTGGTCATAGAATAAGAGAGAAATATAATCACCCTAAGTGACCCTGAATGACCTTTGACCTCCTCCTCTGTTACCACACACAAGACTGCTTGTCTCAATGTATAAGCATACCATGTATGAACTTGATCCATCACTGCACTAAAATGCTACACTAAGTTGAAATTTTTTTTTTTTTTTTTTTTCTTTTAATGTCTGTGTATGACCATGATCTTATATCCTCAAGCAAATCCTTACAAATCATTCTAAGCACATTTTAATGGATGTTCATCTGCTTCTTTTCAAGCAGCAACATTACCTCAAATGACCCTAGATGACCTCTGACCTCAAAATTGCTGATTGCCGAATGACCTACTCAAGGATCCTTCTGAGCAACTCTGATTAATAGCTTTAAAAATAGGGACAGCGGTACCAAATAGGTCATAAAGATTTCTCTTTATTTGAAAAATACATCGGTCCTCGGACCGCATGTGTCGCCTGCCGTCGCGGTTTGTAATGATAGGACTCATGTGACCTTTGACCTTGGCATGTGACCTTTTTCCGCATGAAGAAATAAGGGATCCAATGTTGCACCTATGACTCAAGTTTGGTTCCAATTGAACTTCAACTTTTCAATTTAGGTCAATTTTACATTTTCAGCCTATCTTACAACTTGACCTCACATGACCTTTGACCTTGGGATGAGCCCTTTGACCCATCAGCAAATGCGGGATCCCATGCTGCAATTTTGACCCAAGTTTGGTTTAAATCCATCAATGTATATGGATATTACAGGCAAATGTTAACCCTTTTTCACAACAGACAACAACAGACATCAACAGCAGACAAAGTGATCCCTATGTGTCTTCCTGCCTTAAGGCAGGCAACACAAACACAATAAAATGACCCCAAGTGAGCCTGAATGACCTTTGACCTCCTCCTCTGTTACCCCAGAAAGACCCCTTGTATCAATGTATAAGCATACCATGTACAAACTTGATCATCACTGCACTGAAATGCTAGCAAGTTGAAGTGTCAACCAAAAGGTGTATACTAAATGTTCGACAAACACACAGAGACAAACAAGTTGACATAAGGTCTTTCCGATTGCATCGGACGACCTAAAAATAAACGTTCATGTGACAATAATCTATTGACAATGCCTGTTGGCATGCTTGCCTCACTAGGGTAGTTGTTTTCACTCATCCTGAGTACACACTATTCTGTCATCTGTCAGTGATGTAAAGAATCCCCCTTTAACCCCAATCTGTGTACACTGCATATGGGCTGGCAGGGGGGGGGGGCAAGGGTTCTGAGCAGTGTTCCCCCACCCTCATTGGTTTAACAAATAAAGAGAAATCTTTATGAAATTCAGATTATTTTACATTATCAAGCACTTTTTCTGTTCTAAAATCATCTTGAGTTGGAGAATCAACTCCACTGCAACAGATATTTTGATTGTAGCGGACAAAGACTAGGATTTCTTATATGTGGGCCATGGGAATACCTCATGATGGGCTTTCATAAAAACACCCAAATATGATTTGTGGTTTGAAGTTTGTATTGCTGTAATTAATTTTGATTCATTTGAGTGAGTTAGTCTATTGTATGAAGCTTGGCTTCCATTGTATGGCAGGGTAGTCATTAGAAGTAATGCAACCAAATGGACCATTTTGTCACATTAGTGCAAAAATCAGAAGTTTCCACATACTTTGGAACACCTGATGTGAAATCTCTCGTTGCACCTTCAAAGTTAACACTTACCCCCAGAAAAATCACCACTTTCAAAATAAAATAGCAGTAACCTACTGCCTTAGCCAGTCATGGGTTTGTTGCATTTCACAGAATCCAATTATGTGGATTATTATGTGGAGAATATTAACAAAACAAAAATATAGTACTAAATTCACTCTTTGATGTAAATAACAAGACCCCAACTTTAGAAATCTGAAAATGCTGTGTGCATTACCTGTTGATGTGTTTGGCTCATTACCTAAGTCAAGAGAATATGAGTGCTACTTTGTGAAGAACATGTGTCTGTCCCATTCTACAGAATTTGAGGCTAGTCTATGTAAAGAACAGTAACCCAAAAAAATTGAAGTTGACATTTCACCTTTGAAATAAATAACCAGACCTCAACTTAACAAATCTGAGAATGATATGATTAGGAAAATGCTATGTGCATTACCCAGTGATGTGTTTAGCTCATCTGGCTCATGATTTCTTGGACATTTTAGAACATATGCACGCTTCCCTGCCAAAATGGTGCACCACCGTGTTGCACGTAGATACTGTACAAGCAATGCTCAGTGCGCGCGCGTTTTTATGTCCAAGAAATTGAACCGGAATGTAGGAAAGTTGCCAAGAGGATCCAAGTACTACTTTGTGAAGAACAAAATTCTCCTTTGATATAATAACCTAATAAAAACTAACTTATCAGGCGGCATGTTTCATACACTAGTATAGTTGTTAACGAGTGCGAATTTGTGAAGAAATTTAACAATATGCGGTACAATTCATGTAAAAGATTTACCACCACCTCACCATACGGTCAATCAGGTGTTTGTCCGCATTTTATAATAGACTCTTGATGCTACAGGAGAACCTTAATAAAACAAATTTATAGCAGACATGTCACCCTTTGTATGCAAATTACCTCACAAAAGTCAAATTACAGATGTGGCGTGTTTTCATCATCATCATACACATAGGTACATAGGTTGACAAGAGTGGCTACTTGGGAGAATGTCTAGTAAACTAAAAAAAATTTTCAAATCATCCTTTATATGAATATCCTAACCCAGCTGTACGTACTACTTGATGAGGTGTTTAGCTCACTCACGGTAGCACATAATCTGATGACTATTTGAGAGATCACCACTAGCAACTCCCTCAGAAAAAGTGTGAAAAGTCATAATTGGTATATCACTAAAACCAGTACATTGCATGGTGGTAGTGTCCTCATGTATTTGACTGTACCAGAATTTGATTGCCACCTAACTGCATGAAATAAGACCAAAAAATGAGGAAAAAAAAGACAGAAAACATGTTTGAGGCCCTTTGTCTAGGAGCCTATATGGTGTGCTGAGCTGAAATTCTTAAGGTCCATGGACATGCTTTAAACATACTTATAATTCCATCACACCAAAAAAAAAAATGGGGGGTTGTTTTCAATTCATACTATGTATTGTATCCTGTAAAATCTGCATTAGTCTATAAATTGAGAAACTGTATATTTAAAAAATTTGGGCATAATATCATGCATTGTGTGGACAAGCTTTTCAAAAGAAATTCCAAAACGAAGTGATTATCGCGCTTGGCAGCGATGACCCGAAAGTGACGTTATGACGTCAACGAGTAACCAAATACGCGTCGTGGAACGGACGTGCCCGCGGGCCCATTTTCCTTGCTCGTCACAGTTGACTCTCGCAGTTATTACGTGTTGTATCATATGGCATATTTTTCTTGATTTGGTGCCTTAAAATTGCGAAATACGCCGGCTGTCTTGGGTCGCCCGGCTGCACCCAGCGGCGACCGTACCGACAAGGAGAATTAGAACAGAATAGCTTTATATTCAAAGTTCCCCCCCCAGGAAAAAACCCCCAAAGAAACCCGACATAGTGGGGTTTTTTGTTTCGTCCGCCTTACTAACAAGACGACTTCGTTGCTCCAGGTGTTTCACACAGTAAATTTTTCGAATTTGATTGATTTAATCATAATTGTTTAAATAATGATCAATAATATCTATAGATCACGTTTTTTTTGTTTTCGCGTTTCCCGTTTTTCCATGCAATGTTTCATAAAGTCATGGCAATCGTGTCGAGTGGTGTCATGTCCTTGAGTATTGGTTCTGCTGCTGTTATGCACTGCACTGTGTGTGGTCAACGATGTGAGCTTGTTTTCAACCTTTTTTACTCTGCGTCATTAACGGGGCAATCAACTCCAGCATCTTGATAACGCGTTCGCGAAACAGGAGAAGGGCCCTGTCAGTTGGGGTTATATTATCCTTGAAATGTAACACTTTCCCGATTTTCATTTAAAAATCTGTGTTAGGATATGATCAGGATACGTTAGAGGTACAAAAAAAAAAAAATGAAGAACTTAAGAAATGTTACTCAACGTGTCATGGACCTTTAAGGATTAAAGTTAATAGTCACCCCCCCAAAAAAGTAGAATTCACCACTACTAAAATGGCAATAACCTACTCCCTTAGCAGCCATGTTTTGCTGCATGATGAGTGCTACCATGTGAAGAAGGTAACAAAACAAAATATTACATTCAATGGCCAAAACTATGAGATTTTTCTGCTCACCAATTTACAAAATCCGCCCGATGAGATATATAAAATCGAGACACCAACTTAATCAATCTGTGATGCAAGATACTAACCCACTGTGAGTTTGGTTCACTAGGAAATTGTCCAAGAGAAATGTGTGCCTACTTTGTGAAGAACATGAGTCTACCCCATTCCATAGAATCTGTCTTCTATGTGAAGAACATTTAACAAATTAAAATTAGGATTTGAAAATTTACTACAATGTACAACGATCTAACCAATCTTAATTATGTTTTGTAAAATATATAATCAGAACACCCGAAAGACTATTGTGGAGTTTCATCACTATGCATCTATTCATTCACAATATGGCTATTTTTCCTAGGCGGAGTTCATGTGTTTGGTTTATTTGATAAAAAAACAAACCCCCCAACCCCCTCAATTAAAAACTCAAGATCCCCTGGCAGGGAGCAAACTGGCTTGTAGAGCAAATTCTGCACATTACCAAACTAATTTGCATATTTATGCCCAAAAATGGTAAAGGTCCAGAACTCTTCCCCCTACTTCTCAACCTACTTTCATCCAAAGTTACAACTTTTATTTCTTATGGAACTCCAGTTGCATTTTGCCAAATGTAAAGGAATGCTCCTTTAAAGACACTATAGGTGATTCACTCCAAGTAAACAAATATTTGAAATTTGCAGAAAGCTTAAAAGTGAAGGATAAGCCTATAGGACTCTCATAAGAGGTATATTTTTCCACCGAAAAATTGACAAAGAAGAAACAGCAGTGTTCAAAGATATGAAATCCCATTCAATTACACGTTGTAGTAAGTGTCCGTAGGACAGTAACCACTAAAATATCCAATTTGCTTATTAGGTTTGCTTTCAGATGACTCATATGCAGGTTATGTTAGGATACTTAACTGTTCCAAAAATGCAAAAATCTGTTTTTTTTATTTTTTATAATTTTTCTGATTTAGCAATCACTGATAGTGGCTTTAATTTACTTCATTTGCAACATTTACAAACCCATATATATCATAACTTACCATTCCCGAAAAAGATGCAAGCCATGAATGGGCTTTCAGGTAGCAAGGAATTTGTGTATCCCATGTTCATTTCAATCAAAGATCGAGCACAACACCAGCAACCTAACCAAAATGGAACACCCACAACAGGCGGAATCTGCGTTACAATCCCCCATGCATTTTATGCCCAGGGGGGATCAAAATGTATTGCTACTACTATGTGGAGGACAGTAAAATAAAACTATAGTGAACAATTACACTCAACTGTTGATATAACTAACCCCTTTAATAAGAACCAAAGTTTCAGTGTAGGGTTTTCAGACACTAGTGAATTGTTGACCAAAATTGCTACTTTTGAAGATGGTTATATTCAACTAACAAAAATTTGAATTACCCTGTGTGGTTGAATATAACCAACCAGCAGTAACAACTGGCTGGTGTGTTTTGACCCTCAAGGGTAGCAAAGAATCCCGATAGTTCTTGCGAGACCACCCCTCAGCAAAAAAAGGTTTCAAGTCCCCCTTTCATATGAATACCGGAAACCAGGACATGCCTATTGGTAGTGTTGCCTAACTTAAGAATCTGATGCTCAGTGGAGATACTTTAGTTAAAAGCAGAAAATGTTGAAATTAAAAAAATATAGTGAACAATTCACATTTGATATAGTATCTAATAATAACTAATTATCAGGTGGACGTTTTCAGCACGAGTGGACTTGTTGTCCAAAAAGAGATACTTTTTGATTATGGCTTATAGTGAACTAAACAAAAAACTTGAAATTCCCCTTTTGCTATGATAACCAAACCATAACCTGTCAGTATACAACTGTGGCTGGTGTGTTTGACTCACTAGGAGAGTGCAGAATCTGGTTACTTTGCAGAGATCCACTCCCTCGAAAAAGAATGTTTCAGTCCCCCTCCCTTTTCATGTGACTAACAGAAACCAAGAACATCGTCATGTGATAGTGTTGTTGCCTGACCTTTACAGAATCGATGGCTATAATACTAGTAAAAGCAGAATATGTTGAACTTCAACTCCAACCTTTGATAAATAAAAATATGTCGCGGTCCTCGAACCGCAAGTGTCGTCTGGGGCCAAGTCCATGAGGTCACCAAGATCACTGATGGCACCAACATGTCACCCCAACCCCGTCCCTCCTTTCCACTGTACAATCATCAAGGCTCTAAGGGTTAACATTTACCACAGACACACACACACATCACACAGACAGTACGACCAGAGTATCCCTATTCTTGCCAGAAACACAAACCACCTAACGCAGGAAATAAACCTCAAAAACTTGTTTAGACACTTGTTTTTGAGACCCCATTAAGTATGATGTGATAACCAATTCCTTAAGATTAAGTTAACAGCTGCCCCCCCCAAAAAAGGTAAAATCACCATAATAACATAGGCAATAACCTACTGAGCCTTGTCATCATTATTATCTCATTCCACAGAATCCTAGTGCTACTTACGAGAGGACAACAAAGACAATAGTTTGAAATTCACCCTTTGATATCCATAACAACCCCATTAAATATATCTGAAAATGATATGATTAGGGAAAATGCTGCGAGTATTACCAATTGGTGTGTTTTGGCTCATTAGGAAAGTTGCCTTGAGACAGTCGTTATTATCTCATTCCACAAATCCAAGTGCTACTACGGACAAAACAAAGATATAGTTGAAAATTCACACCTTTAATATACATACAGACCCCAACTAAATATATCTGAAAATGATATGAGTAGGAACAAGCTTGCGAGTATTACCAATTAGTGTGTTTGCTCATTGGAAGTTGTCAAGAGAAATGAGTGCCATAAATATAGTAAAAAAAAATCACTTTGATAGATATCATAAATAACTCACAACCTCTACTAAATATATCTGAAAATAATATTAGGAAAAATACTAAAGGCATTACCATTGATGTTTTAAAGTATTACAAAAATGCCAAGCATTTGGTGCCCATTCCATCGAAATCTGAGGGGACTATGTGAAAAATTAACAAATGAAACTTTTGTTGGAAAATTCTCACACTTACATAAAGATTTAACAATCAATTGATTTTCGGGGGAAAAATGATATCATCAGAAATACCCAAACCAAGCAAAACCATTTGGCATATTTGCCGCATTAGTGGACCGCTATTCATACACAATTTACTGGCTACTACGCCGAGCTGGTCATGAATTGTTTTGTCACATTCAGAAAATCTTAATGGCTACTATGTGCAGGACATTAACGAAACAAAAATACATCCGTCCCCTAGCCACAATTATCAGTCTGCCATCGCGGTTTTGTGAATGGGGCCCAAGTCACATGAGGTCCCAAGGGACATGAGGTGGCCCATTCCCCAACCCCCGCCCCCTCCTTGTCACCAGTTTAATTCACACGTGCCCTTATGGAACTCAACGGCATGCAATTATTAAGGGTTACATTTTGACCCATACACGCACACACGAGCTACGACACAGTATCCCTGTGTGGCCTTCTGCAATTCTTGCAGACGCACAAAAATATGTACAAATTCCCTGTTGATTACATACCCATATCCCAGCTTAAAAATCTGAAATGATTTAGGAAATGCTATGAGCACCTACCTACTGATGTGGTTTTAGCTCATTTGAAAAGTGTCAAAAGAATATGAGTGCTACTTTGTGAAGAACATGTGTTGCCTACATTCAACAGAATTCTGAGGGATATATGAACATTACAAAGATAGACCCCCCCCCCCCTCCCCCCCCCTAGAAAAATTCCCCTTGTACATAACAAGCTACATAGTCTTCACAATATAGGTGGGGTTTCAGGCACGCGTGAATTGTTGACAATGAGTGCTACTTTGTGAAAATGACTTTTAGTAAACTTGTAAAGGTTTGAAATAATTACTCTTTGGAATAATTACAACCCAGCTGTACTCTGGCTGGTGTGCTTGGTCAAGACGGGTAGCCACACAATCTGAATTTGCAGAGATCATCCACCACCTTGGGAAAAATAGAGTTTAAAGTCACCCTTTGAATTGAATAACTGAAAGCACATGGTGTTGTCTAACTATACAGGATCTGAAGGCTATGTGGAGAATTATTATAGTTAATAGCAGAAAAGGTTGAATTTCACAATTTGATAAACAGCAACCTAACTGCATGGAATAACACTCAGAAAATATGTTTCAAAATACTTGGTCTGGGACCCCACTAAGTATGATGTGATGAACTGAAATCCTTGAGAAAAGCTAACATTAACCCCCTCCCTCCCCCCCAAGGAAAATTCACAGTAAAAATAGCAATAGCCACTGATGTTTGCCACATTCCATAGAATCTCATATGTGGAAAATAGTAACAAATAAAAATACTTCGCGGTCAGGGACCGCGAGTGTCGTCTGCGGTCACGGTTTGTGAATGGGGCCAAAGGTCACATGAGATCACCAACCATGTCACCCATCCCCCTCCTTTCCACCAAGTTACATACGTAGCCCTTACGGAACTCATTTTGACCACAGACACACACACACATAAGATACGACCAGAGTAATCCCTTAGTGCCTTCTGCAATTCTTGCAGATGACAAAATAAATTTTTTTAATTTTTTTATTTTTTTTGATAAAAGAATAAAAATCTGAAAGTGATTAGGAAAATGTTGAGTGTACTACCCAGTGATGTGTTTAGCTTATTAAGAAAGTTGCCAAGGGAATGGAAGTGCTAGTTTGTGAAGAATAAAATGCCCTTTGATATAAATAACCTTGGCGTGTTTCATACACTAACTAGTGTAGTTGTTGACGAATAATACTTTGCGAAGATGACTAGTAATTAAAAAGTTTGAAATTCACGCTTTGATATTGTTGGGAAAATTAACCACTTATATCGTAAAAAGATTAACCAACCAAAATTATCAAAAACCGCCCTAACCATAGAGTACCAGATGCTGTACTTGCCACACTAGCATAGCTATTCAAACAACTACACTACCAGGGGATGTGTTTGATACACTAAGGTAGTTAGGGGATGTGTTTGATACACTAAGGTAGTTGTAAAGGAATCTCAGTGCTACTTTGTGAACATTTGACACAACCAAAAATAAGTTGGGAAATTTAATACTTGATGTAATTTGTAATAACCATGACACCATGTGATGCGTTTGGCTTATTGGAGTAATTGTTCACAGAACAGGATTGTAACTTTGTGGAAAACATTCACGTCTAAATGGCTTTGAAAATACCAGAAGAGCAAATAACCTAATCGGTGGGGTGTTTCATCAACTAGTGTTTTGTTGACAGAATCTGAGCACAATAAAATGTTTGAAGTTACAGTTGATATGAATAACCATAACCCACCTGTACACTACATGGTGTTTGGCTCACTAGGGTAGTGAAGAATCTGATAGTCTGTGCAGAGAACATCGAACCACTTCCCCCCTCATCAAATGAAAAAAATAGGGACAGCATCCCATATAGGTCGTGCAATTAGTGGTCAAAGTTGACCCCTGAATGCCCTTTGAACCTCACTATGACCCACATACGCCCCATGCTCATGTATAAGCATACAAGTAAAAACTGGATCATCACTGCACTCCCCAAATGCTAGGAATTTTAACCAGAAGTGTATACCACATGCACAAGATACGTGACCCTAAGTGATCCCTGACTGGCACTTTGACCTCATCTGTTACAACAAACAAGTGAATATAAACAGTTTGACACAGCAGGCTCAGTGACAGACATACGACTAGACACATGCATCATGCTGCCTAAGGTCTTTCCTATCGGATGACCTATAAGTAAAGAAAATCACATTGATGTAACAGTCAATACTCTAAGAACCACATCACAAGGTAAGTGTGTGTTGGCTGCACTAGATATCACGTACCTGGTTATTAGGCTATAATATTTCTGCAATTAAAGCCATCACTTACAGAAAACTCTACTCACATTCAAAACCAACAGACTACTCTTCGGCATCGAAGCTACTAATGAAGCGCAGAAATGATCTTTTAAAACTCTTGCTGATACGGGTAAGAAGTTATACATGAATTAAATTAAATGACAGCTGTTGCCATGGTCAACATGCAAGGCAATAAGCACCTCCACAATGATGCGGAAGACAGCTAGCAAGAAAAATGAATGAAGAATGCCTGCTGCTTCAAAGAGATTGATACAGAGATTGCAGAAGAAAGGATGATGGTATAGAAGGAATGATGCAATTCTCGAGATGACTGTACCATTGAACGAACACGTCAACCATGCATGCTTTTAAATCCAACACAGTGGCCGGTATTGGCTGAACGGGAGTCTAACCTTTAGACCTACAACTGTCATATTGTGAACCACTTGGCAGATTTGGTTCCTGCCCCCTCAATTCAAATGTTGCATAAAGCACGATACCGGGGTCCATCGCGCTGAAAGATTATTTTCAACACTGACTTGGGAGGGGACGGGGAGGGGAAAGAAATATATCACACTGCATTTCAAGCCTATATCTCTCGCATAGCTGCCAATATTAACAAGGCCTTATGAACAAGATTATAGGTTTAAATCAGGGTTAGTCCTACATGAGTGGACCTATTTACTTACAATATACTAAGACGTTGAATGTAATGAGAGAAAATTTGTCATGATGGGCAGTTCTGACCCATCCATTCAGGAATTTTCTCACCCGTGACGGCACACCTTCAGAGTATGTTGAAAGGGAAAAAGGTCCACTCAGGTTGGACTAACCTGGTTTAAACTCGGTCTAAAGTTAGATTCCCTTTTAGAATACCAGCAATAGAGTTTGACCACCTGAGATGTCAGTGGACACACGAGTATCGATCATGAATGCAAATATGATTTCATAAAGCATTGATGCGTGTCACTGGAGTATCACAAACAAAGATCAAAAACTGATGAATACATGATGTAAAAATAATACTATTTTGAAGGTGCTTTGAGCTTTTGCAAGAACAATTATGATGAACCCAGCTCAGGCATGGGAACGAGGAGCGGCAGCTAAAACTGCCAGCGAATGATATAAGCAGTTACATAAAATGTGGTACTCGAACGCCCTAAACGACATCATGACCAAGGACCTAAGGAGAGAAAATTAGAGAGTGAAAAAAAAAAATATGAGACTGTATTAACTCCTGTTTCCAGAGAAAATATGGCAAAGAGGCTTCCAGGTCTGCAAAAGTCGAGGTCCTGTCAGAGCAGAGATGTTGATAAAGCTGGAAATGTGGGGACATGACAAAAGAATTTCCGCAATTAAAACTGGCATCATAGTTGCCTTATACCGGAATATGACAGACGACGTACAACACCTTATGGCTAAAAACTAGGATTAAAGGACAGTGGGTAGTGCTGGTGAAGGGGGAATCACCAAATTTTGGGCCAAAATTGGTTAACAATCTGCGCAAAATTTGGGTTCTTTCCCCCCAAAAAAAAATCACTTTGCCCCACTCCCCCCCCCACCCCAGAAAAGAAGTCTGGCACCACCACTGATAATGATAAGTTGCGAGGATACAACTTCCAGTGCTTGTTGCATACAATTATCTTTACACTTTAACACTGACTGTTAAAGGTGAACGAGAGATTTACAATCGGGTGTCGCTAAAAAATCGAAAGTACGATTTGTGATGTAAAAATATCCCATTTGAAAAGGATAAGCTGATGAAAGTATTTGGCTACAAAAATGTGAAAATTCTAATTTTCGTATAGAGCAAATACGAATCAGCTCTGTTTCTAATGAAAGATAAGCAAATCAAAATCGCCTTTCTCTCTTGTAAGATCTTTTCTGTAGCCACAATAAATGGTAGAATCTATTGAGTGTTCTAGTCTATATGGAATTACTATTATGACATAAATTGGTTGCCTCAAAATCTCTGTTGCACCTTTAAGGAATTTCAAAAGATATATCAACAAGAATAACAATTTTTTATGTTTACATATTTATTTTGGTTGTTCTAAAGCGTATCTTGTGTCTTTTATTGAATGGCTATTTCTTGCAATAGTATTTTGAAGGCAAAAACTGCCAAAATTCAATAATCATTGGATTCTCATAAGGGCAGAAACATGTGCTTAACAATTTCTTTTGTTGGGGGGGGGGGGACGGCTTTCGATACTCCAACCAGCACTGATTGTATAAAAAATACATCTTATAAATTTTTTATCCAAATATTTCTGACATTTTTGAGAATTTGAAGGACAATAAAATATCACAGGCTTGTTGAACCAGAATATTGCATGAGACTAAAGAAAGACTCAATTCAGAAATACGACGTTCAATTTTATAAAAATCTGTAAAATTTACATATTCACTATTCAAAGAATGTGGGTATTCCTTTCATTTCTCTTTTAAACTGCATGATCAAAACAATCTGTTCCAGCATTTGAACAATATTATGAGGGCGATTGTGAATCTAACTTTTCACATTTTCATTCATCAAGTACAAAATGCGATTTCAAAGAAATAAACCCAACTAATTCAATTAGCAATACAGTGGTTGTTTCCTGCCAGTCCCAGTTTTGACCTCAAGGGTTGACATCACACCATCCCCAGTCACCATGATTAACATGCAAGTGGTGAATATTAGGTTGAAAGCAGCTCAACCCTTCATGGCTCAACTAAAGAGTCTAATTGATCGATAGAAGCAAAGTGTTTAGTTATTGTCAATCCCTGTCTATGGTACTGCCAACCCGCATTGCCATTTTGGGGTGGGGTTTAAAATAAATATCCTTCAAGCATGTAAGAATCAAAAAAAGTTTGATTGAGTGAATTAAAAAAAAGGGCCAACCTTTGCTACAGATTGTAGTGAATATTAAGGTAATTTCCCTTTCCCACTATAGAAGGGTTTTAAAATTTGATTATCTTGTAATAAAGTTTCACATTAATATAGTTTTTGTGGATCCCCCATATTTTTTAATACTGCCATAATGATTAACCTATTAACACATAGGGCAAATCAATGTGGAATCCTGAACGGTGAGGATTAAATATAGGTCAGTCACACCATTTTCGTGTGGTGGTCATCCACACACTGTGTGGAGTCCCTCACAAGATCGTGTGCCCATCACAAGATGTGTGAGTCACCCACACCACACTGTGAGGTGTGGTGCCTGATGAAGTTGTGAGGTCCCTCACCACACCGTGTGGTGAGGAGCCCTCACAACTCAGTGTCACTCACGTTCCTGTGTGTGGCTGAGGCTATATAAAGGGGTGGTTCTCAAGCTGGGGACAGTTCGCATTTTCATTTGAATCTCACTGGTGTACTACGCTTCCCCAATTGACGGACACATATTCTGCTACCATGAATAAATGATATGACAAAACCAGTACTTTTACGTTCATGT
Organism: Ophioderma brevispina; assembly: GCA_023653785.1. NCBI lineage: Eukaryota > Metazoa > Echinodermata > Ophiuroidea > Amphilepidida > Ophiodermatidae > Ophioderma > Ophioderma brevispina. The sequence goes on along the minus strand of JAMKCH010025016.1, from coordinate 26,740 downwards.
TGTATTATTTGATAACTTGTGAACCTTGCCCAAGAGAAAGAGATTGCAACACTCCGGTGGCAGCTGGTTGGATTCAAACTTTAAACACGCGCAAGCCTCTCTCTCAAAGACCAAGAACCTCACACTTGTTGGTATAAGACGCTATACACACACTAAAAAGCAAGATGACTAAAAGAAGCAACCAAACAAGATCAAGGCAGTGAAAGAGAAATCAAGCTGGAAAACTGTATCCAGTTGGTTAAAGGCAGCAAAAGAAAATCCGCTCTTCCAACTGAACTAGAAGCAGCTAAGGCTTTAGAACAAGTTAGTGAATTAGAGGATGATATGGAACTACGAATGTGCTGAAGAAAGAGAAAGAAAGAAAGAAGAAAGAACAACCTCACTTAAAATTACAAAACAGGAATATTAAACAACCTTGCTAAGAGGCAGAGGAGAATGAAAATGAGATTTAAAAACAAACAATACTAGGCAGAGCATTGGAAAGGGCTAAAGATGAAATATGACCCCAGGTAGAAGTGATACAACAAAAAACGCAGAGATTTGCAGCGCAACAGGGTGTAACGGTGAAATGCTTTAAAAATGTACACGATGTTGAACTTGCAAAATATTTCTGATCAGCTGCTAAGGCGAGAGAAAGCGAGCTAACTTTCTCAACAATACACAGAGGAAGTAGCTTCCCTAAAAAAATGAAAACTGAGACAGGCAAAGACAGCAGGCTGATGAGGCAGACAGAACAGAAACGAGGATTAGAAGAATTTGATTGCATTGCTGTTGAGTCTCAAGGTCCAGTGAACTTCAACCTGTAGACAAGCAAGCAACTTCCAGATTCCATTAAAGCAGGAGACTCAAGCTCCTTTCAACCTGTAATACCAGTTACCGAAGTACGTAGTCTATCACCTCCAAAGAGTACCCCAAATTACTGAAGACTTGTCAGCATTATCAGCCAAGTCCAGTGGGTTAAGGTAACACAGTCAATCTGACAGTCTACATCATAGAGCCATAAAACCACACTGATTTGGATTCAACCAAAAGCCAGGCTCAAGAAGGCATCTAATGCTCCCCCTTTCCATGGCAGAAGCCAGTTTGATGGCAACCACCCATGGAAAAGCTCATCAGGCCATTCAGAGGGATGGCCCGGCAACATGTAGGACACAGAAGAGGAAACGTCGTTCAGACTTCTTAAAAACTGGCTTATGGGACGATGCTGCGGAGTATGCATTTCAAGTACTATCGCAAGAAGAGAAAAGAAATCATTGGCTCGGCAGAACCCTCCTAGAAAAGGTTTGGATCCAAAGATAGTATGGCGAGCGACACGTTCGCCAAAAACTCCTACCTCGCCCTGTTGGAGAGCAAGAGATGGGGCCAAAAAAAGAAGAAACAACTCTCAAATATACGGCAAGGATCCCGAACGTCTTGTATTAACGGGTTACACTACAGCCGATTTGTTTTAAAACGTAGGAGAGACGATCGCACTTCCGGCAATTTATAAAGGACTTGACGTGGGACCAACAAAATGACCTGTTGCTGTAGGAAATGAAAAAAAACCCCACCCAACATTGGAAGAGGCCATATCTGCAGTTAGAGACCCTACCGCACCCACGCGACGATCGTGCGGGAGGGGACAGGTACGTGGAATAAGGGCTGTGCATACATCAATTTTCGAAACCGGAAGGAAAAATGATATCGGCCCCCCCATGCACAAACAGGCACCCCGATCCGGAAAAAAAAAATACGGTATGTTCACGAAGCCCCAGCAGGTCAAACAAACTATACGCATCACTAGACAACCGTTTTCAAAGGTCTTGAGTAAACTGGTTTTTTGTAGGGATCAGACACCCTGAAAACAGGGACCAGCCCGCCGTGGCAAGAAAAAACAAACCAGTCTGCCTTTTAAAGGGAAAACCAAGGAGACAAGCAAGATCAGATTTTAGATGTTTCAAATTGTGATGAGCATCTGGGGACACTATGCCAGAGAGATCTTGTCACCAAGGGTTTCAGGCACATCAAATGGCACAGGCAATAGCCAGCCGGAAGAAGAAAAACTAAAAGGGACGTAACGTACGGTCCTGGGTCCGGGTGGTAACGGTCCAAAGAACCCAACAAAGGACTACAGTATATACCATTTCAGTCTTTACCAAAGGTTGGAGGACGTATTCTGCATTCTTAAGCATAAATGTAATGGACGTTGATTGTGAATTTCTATGTGGATTCTTGGTGGCCGGGAACGGGCCGGCAGTTACTGTGATTTCTGTTGAAACGTTTTGAGAGAATTTCAACAGAGGAGCGCCCTCAACTTAAGGTCCCCCAGGAGACAGTAAAACTGGAAGCTGTAAACAAAATGAGCTTATAGGCAGTTTTTTTAAAGGTTTATAGACAAATTTATTCCCTTCAAAATTGGGAACTCAGCCATACCAATATGGGATATTTATGTTGCCGCAGAAGCATTCCCAGTGCTGCAATTCTAGGATATGACTTCTTGTTCGTCATGATTGCATTTTAGAGGCAAGACAAGGATTGACAATAGGGGAATCCCGGTAGACATGACAAATTAAAGGCCTGTCCCCAATGACTGTTAACAAAAACGTCGCACTGAAGAATAATAGATATCCCCGCTTATAGTGAAACAGTGGTTGAGGAAAAGAAAGCAGAAAGAAGTGGACCCAATGTTCAGCTTTGATTCAAATTGGCAATTGTAGAGCCCACTTCAGGAAATGCCCCAAAATGACATTGTAATAGGCCGATCATTAGTCGATTTTTACACGCAGAGAATGGGGAATTTACCAGTGCGCTTAATGAATAAGTATTGTGAGGGAACATTACCAATTATGAATGTATGGACAGTGGGATAATTTATCAGCAAACCAGTGGGAAAAAATGGAATGGGAAACAAGTTGAAGAAGAAATTGCTCAATCCGAAAATTCTAAAGTAGAGCCATCTTGTCGCACTTATCGGTTTGCCCAGGTCATGTTAAAAACGACACACACGCGCCTCTAGGTAAATGAATTGCTGCACTAGTAGTTGCGCTTCGGGGCTTCAACGATAAAGAAGAAAAAGAAAGCAAATATAATGGTGTGATGACCTTAAGAAATTGTTGAGGTTTAATTCTGTTGATGTTTAAGAACGTTCAAACAAGACGGTGAAAATTGTTTGGAAGACCTAATACACAGACATCGGAAGGAAAATACATTGCCAAGTCACCAGATGACTATGGCCGCACAGCAGATTCTTATTCAACACCTACTGATACAGGAAATGCTAGACCAGTACGGGCAAACATCCTCGCGCCCACCAAAGAGCTTTTGAAGGGGGAGGAAAGAAAGCTATTATTGAACGTCAACTTACTCTTCTAAAAGCTGGAATTATTACCGAATATACTAGTGCCTTGGGCTTTACCCGCTGTCTTAGTCCGTTAAAAAAGGATTGGAAAACCAAGGGCCGTGTTTTTTGGACTATCGTAAGGTAAAATGATTTAACATCATTGTGTGCATACCCTTTGCCAAAAGTGGCAGATTGTTTAGATTGCTTACATGGAGCACAATTGTTCAGTACACTCGATCTTCAAGCTGGATATTGGCAAATTGAGGTTTAAAAACCAGAAGATAGGCACAAGACAGCATTCATCACGCGCCAGTAGAGTGGCGCCTATACGGAATATGTCACAATTGCCTTGTTGGGTGGTGCATGCAGCCGAGACACATTCGAAAGGTGACATGGAACTGTTAATGAGGGACCTCCCATGGAAAAAACTCTTCTAATCATACTTGACGATTCGATTAATTCTTTTCTTCTCATTTTGACCAAACACATAGAGAGACTGGTGATGAAAGTATGACATGGCTTAGGGAATGCTTGGACTCTAAAATTTAAAGCCAAGCAAATGTTGGACCTATTTTCAGGGATCTGAGTGGTCATATTTCTTGGACACTTGGTCACTCGAGGAGTGGTGGGGGGGGGTAAAACAGGGACCATCCAAGGATAAAAAGGTCAGAAAGAGTGAAACGAATATCCCCTCTCATGAGCCAACCCCCAAAATATCACTGGAGTTCGGTATTTTTAGGTCTTTGTTCTTACTACACACGAAGTTTCATTGAAAAATTTGCATACGTTGCTATCCGCTGTTAAATCGGTCTTGCTAAGAGGGCAGGGGTCGCGGGCAGACATTTGATCGTGACGGAGGAAGGAATGTCAAAAAGGGCATTTTGACGTGCTTCAAATCTAAGCTAAACAAGAGAGAGGGTAATGCTTAACCCTTGCTGATTGAAGGATTATTCACTTGGATACAGATTGCATCTGACACGGGAGGATTGGACGGTACCATTAGCCCAAGTCCAGTGGGTGTGGAAGCAAAACTAATCAAACATGAAAGAAAGAAGAAAGAAAAGAAGAAAGACCCAATTGCATATGCCAGTCGCTCAATGACAAAAACGCAGCGTCGATACTGCACAACCCGACCGAGGAGTTTGCTAGGCAATAGTCACCTTCACGTCAAAAAACAAACAGTTTCGTCATACCATTGGGTCGACAATTGACCAGGATCCGAACATCTGACCATTAATGCTCTCACTGGATTAGTCATGTAAGAACCAGTCGGATCAAATGGCCGACTGTTTTTGGTCGAACTGTTAAGCCAGTTTAACTTCAAGCTATCACACCGAGTTGGTATAGAAGCACACAATAATGCGATCTGCCTCTTCCGCCAGACATTGTGATTCAAGAATGAATGATCAGTGCTATATGATAGAAATACAAATTCTCACTGATCTATCGTGTGGCACGGTGAAAGGATTGTACAAAAGAAACACGTAAATGCGGTCGGATTTTTTGAACTTGGCTTGATGACATTGTGCCTCTCTCTGTAAAACAAGTGTTGAGTTGACGCCAGAATTTCAGGTGTCTCAACAGCTGATCACGGACACTTATACTGTGACCAAGCCTGTAGACAAGCGTTTTTTCAATTTTGAATTGAACAATTCAGTCAATCGCACCTGTGAAACTGTCAAGCTTAAAGCCAATTAATGGACACCACTGATGCAGCCTGCCCCAACCAGGACCATTTTTCCTTGATTATGATGGATCTTGCTTTTGACCAAACGTGAACAGTGATGCGCTCCAGCCTACCTAGGTGGTTACCCTGAGATTTGTTGGAAATTGACTTGCAAGGGTTTGTGGTGGGGCAGTTGCCACCGGAATGCAGACGTTGGACGGTTAAAGGCAGTAAAAAATGGTGCCATAACACCACTAAATGGAGGGTCACAACCTGGAATTCATCCCAGATTCCAAACCGCGCCCAGTAAGAGTGCTTAAACGAGGGAATACACCTTAACCAGAGGATGGTGTTGTATGCAAGAAATGGGGTAACAATAGTAACCGAGCACGATGTGCAAACAAAGCCAACCAGATGAGGGAGGCTCAAGGTTGATGGTTACGCCACAGCTCAGAACAGAATTTGCAAAAGATTACAAACTGAAGATTCCAGACCTAAGGAAAAAAATGAAAGGCGTGGATTCAGAAAAAAATCTACGGATCTCGCTCTGCCAGATTTATAAAATTGAAGTTTAGTAGATGACGCCAACGAAAGCCCAATGTACAAGTCAGCTTTTGTACTTGCTTGGAAAACTGGGTTGACTTTGGAAGGATGGAGTACTTACAGGAGATGGGAAACTGTTTAATGAAACACAGTTCACTTACTACACTTGTGGTGCCAAGATCTCTTCAAAACACAGTTATGTTAGGTGCCAAGCATGGACGCTGTTACATCGGCCCCATTCTTGGTTTCAAGAAAAACCTATAAAAAAAAGGTGAAAGCGGAGAGTTTTCTACTGGTATCAACAGAAAAGATTCCGTCAAAAACGGGGTTCCGTAAAGTGCTAAAGTGCCCAGGAGCTCGGAAACCGACCCTCACAAGACTACCACGGGGCCACCACTGAGTAATACTTCAAGTTGAGTGCACCATTGGGACCAATAGCAATGGACATACTTGGACCCTAACCAGTGACTGAAAAAAAGGATGAGAATACATCCTTTAGGGCAAAGATCAGTACACAACGATGGATTGAAGGTTTACCCGATTTGGGCGGGTTGTTTTGTTGTGCCCAAACACCTGAAAGTTCGCCACAAAATTGTCTTTGCACATTTAATCACGATTTTGGGTTATCCTCTGTCAATTCCTTTCTTCGGATCAAGGACGGAAAAAAACAAAAACTATGTGAATCCAAGTGGTTTCACCAAATTTGCAAGTTGTTGGAGGTTTGGGGGAAAGGTTCGAACAATGCTCCAATTACCACCCTCAGGAAATCTCTCGTGGAGAAATTTAATCAGAAATTATTGCACATGATTTCGGCATATGTAGACAAAACACCAACGAAACCTCGGGTAGCTACCCTCCCTTTACCTCACAAGCTGCATAATAGTAGTTGTTGTGAAACCTGATGAAACAAAAAGGATACTCACCAAAACATGCTGATGCCTCGGCGGTGGAGACTCATCAACCAATTTGAACTTTTATTTTGGAGAAACCCGCCGGGTGCCCGATGCGAGAACGTGGTGAGGAATTCAAAGAAGACCCCTGTGAAATGATCATGAACTCAAAGGAGGACAAACTGTCATCTATGACATAGTGAGAGAACACCTAAAGAAATACTGTCAGCGACAAAAAGAAAAAAGAAGAAAGACCATGTATTAAATTGGCATTTAAACACGTACAAAGTGGGCGACTTGGTTTACATGCGTGACAGCTCAAAGTCGAAGGGATCGTCTCCAGAACTTCAGTCAAGTGGAAAGGGGCCTTGCATTGTCCTTCGCAAAACTAACGTGATTGTTTATTTGAAGTTCTCAGCCCTTCCGATTCAAACAAAAAGGCAAATGACAATGATTCTCCACTATGATCGATTTTTAAACCGTGACCACAGTTGATAACGTCCTATATGGATGGTTACATCAAAGGTTAACAAACTGAAAAAACTTCACACGCAGTATCAACAACACCAGTTTATGTTGAACAGTCAACACAGGTAGATGAGTCCCAATTGGGGCTGATTTGTGTAGCAAGCCAAAATGGTAAATGTTAAACTCTAATAAATGCACCCTACTACATTAACCAACAAGGAGGAACAGGTTGACACCAAATACAAGCTAGGTGATGCCCAAATTGACTACCAAAGCACCCCACAGGGATACACAAAGAAAAGAAGAAGTGAGAACCGGCACCATTTACACCACGTAGAAGTCGGTAGATGTAGGCAAGACCCCCAGTCGGATTTCCTGATCTAAAGGCTAAGTTATTCACAAAATTGTACTACGTGAAACTAATTTTTACTTGCATTATGATGATGGCACAGGATGCTAAACCAACTCAAATACTTTAACAGTGTGTCTCCCTATAATACCAATACCCAGGAGTATGTTTCATGATTTTTTTCTGGCCAACGTCTCGAACACAATGGAGAGTTTTATTGTAAAACAATGGATATACACAAAATTGAAACATTGAAAAAACTGTTGGATTTCAATCAGCTTTTCATTAGTGATATATTAGTACTAATGCAAATGACACCCCACCCAAAATATGGACCAGTGTTTTCTGACTCTTCGTAACAAGCTTCAACCACAAAGCAATGCAGCACCTCTCCAACTAGTGGTCACTATGGTGGAACACTGCTTCCTTCTCAATCATTGGGGAAGGATTGCAATAAATCATTACAGTTGGGATCCCTGACTTACAGGGTCTATAAGATGGACCACGCAACTTAGCAAGAACCAATTTGACACACTCTATCTCATGGACAGCACATCAGCACACTCAAACCTACTGGACATTCAGGATGGCCATTTTGGTGTCCATACGCAGAAGGGCATGGCCCCTTCCCGTTGCCTGCTGATCTACCGTGTCCTCTCTCGCCTGTGGTCCTTATCGTTTTTTGTGTGACGCTACCGTGAGCGGGAGCGCTGTAACACCAACATGTTTCGACATCTTTATATCACACATTGGCCATGGAAGTTCAGGGAATATCTCTGTGACTACTTCCGAGAAGGGTTTACTTGAAACAACGGTTTTGAGTCACACATGAGATCCTACAGCAACAAGAAAAAATATGGCTCTGACTTCAAACAATGGGGTGGAGTTATCGAAATTTAATTGCCCCCCCCCCCAAAGACCTTCCCGCGAGGAGGGAAAAATTCCAAGACATGCCTGGAGGCATGGAGAGGAAAAAGTCCAAAGAACACTACGAGACACTGCGTGCCATTACACCAGGTAATACGGATGATTTTGCCCTTACCCCCGAAAACCGAACCACCAGCACCAGCAGTAGTAAAATGCTAGAGTAGCAGTTTGATCATCTCAGAGGGAAATCCATCTACGTGCCCAAACACCAACCTTTGGACGAGAATCACCAGGTTGTTCACCGGCAATCCCTCACGCCTAGGATTGAGGATGTGCTAAGGCATCCAGCTATTTTCACAATCCATTCTCTGAGCACCAACCACTACCAAGCAAAACAGTGGGATCGGTGCAAACACATATCAACCCAATTTGCTGACCCTTACCCAGTTGGAGGAGTAGCACCACACATGGACCCCCCCCGATTAACGAACGAATCCCCTACAACAATGACCACACGCCCCAGCAGCACGACATTATTTGACCCCCCAAACAACTACCCCATCACCACCGGCCGCAAAACGGCAAAAGGTTTGCGAAATAGAAATCATACAGGAGCAGACCATGGATGGTGGGGGGGGGAAAGTTCTTAGCAGTAGCAAACAAGCAAGTAACACGATAAATGCGCTGTTAGACTCCGGGAGGCCAATTGTTAAAGCAGAAAAGAAAGGAAAATAAGGAGTATCCCATGAATGCTATGAGGTTTTTTGCGGAAATATACAATCGGGAAATTATCCAGATTCTTCAATATGATTAGCACGCTTTACTCCCAATCGGACACATTAAAAACCAAAGTAGTAAACTCAACCACCGGTAGTTTTGCAATTGCACACTCACAAGTAAACTCTTCGCTTGCAATACAGGTAGAAACGTCATGCTCAGAAGCTTGAGAATCGCCCTGTTAACTGAAATTTGCCTGTATGTGCACATTGGACAATTTTCACAAAAAAAACTCTATCCGATGCCAATACAAGTAGAACTCATGTCCCAGAAGCTATTGGAGAATCGTGACTGTTAACTGAAATTTACCTGTATGTGCACATTGGAATTGCACAAATAAACTCTCTCCACTGCAATACAAGTAGAACTTATGCTCAGAAGCTATGAGAATCGGATGTAAATTGAAATTACCAGTATTAAAAATCGCATATTGAACACTCACAAATAATCTTCGCCCACAATACAGACAGAAAACTTATGCTCAGAAAGCTAAGTTAAATCGGACTGTAAACTGAAAATTATATTCATATTTCATTGACTTTAAATCTATATGTTAATAATATTTCTCTTACCTATGCGCATACATGCACATATGTTATTATGTTTAACACGACATAATGGGAGAAACTACTTATGAGTCTATAAATGATCCGAGTCTATAAATGATCTCCGCAAAATTGAAGTAGTTTTATGTTGAAATATTAATATCGGGGTACTGATACTAAACACAGGCATGCAAGCATCAGGCACATAAAGTTCATTGCTTCCTTCTACTACCATTACAGGGGTATTAGTAAAAAAAAAATAATAATTCCAAGGTCACCAAATTGAGAATTTTACATTTGTTGCAATTGCACCTAATTTATATTTCATACCAGTTTTAATATAATTTCGAGTGGTCCTCCCCTCAACTTACCCTTGATAGTTAAACCTACGCATACACATGGTGATAATGTCAGTGAACCCCAGTTCCAGTTACCCCATTAAATGCATCATTAGTGGTCAATATGTACTCAATTCTTAGGCATTTCTGGGCCACAAACTGACCTTCACATGTTCTACTTAATGGTTTCATTTTCAGAATTCCCCTTGGTTGCTTTTCAATTGATTCTACACATGTAGAGTTACAAATTTATCTTCCAAATCAAACAGATAAAAACACATTTTGTAGAACCAAACAAGAGTGCTTATGATTTTTAACAAAAAATTGTTTCTGTTTTGTTGTTTTGTAATTAGAATTTGATTAAAATGAGGAATATTTTAGTTTTAGTCATTCATGAAGCACATAACACTTAATAATTTTACCAACATCAGCTATGTATCAACTGTACTGTACTTTGGTTTGCCATACCTGAATTATGGCTTGCTTTTATGGGGTAATGTAAGCAAGATATATATTAACAAAATATTCGCTTACAGAAACGTGCTTTGCGGACCATCTCGAATAGTTTTTATTTGTGTCCAACCAAACCCTTGTTCAAAAAATATAATGCACTAAATATTTTCGATATGTATACCAAGGAAGTTGCTATTTTTATGTATAAATTCAAACACAGTATGTTACCACGCTCTTTTGATGGTTGTTTCACGACCCACCAGACACATAATTATAATTACTAGGAACAAAGAAGATTTTGTTATCCCAAAGAGAAAACGTCAAATCAAAACTGTATTTACATATGGACCAAAGATATGGAGTAATCTTCCAAACAATTTAAACGAGCTAAGAGTTTAAGTAAATTCAAGAGTCTTTTTAAATTCGAAATGTTCTCATAAGTTAGGCCTGTATACTAGTTATGCTGCTATTTTCGGCTAACGTCCCTAGTTAAGGTGATTGGGTCACGTTAGCTGCGCGCACCAGTCCCCAAGCAGATATTTCTGCCAAAATTGTGACTTGGCGTTCGTAGCTGTCCGCGCGCGTAAAAAACCACCCTTGCGTACACTGTGCGATCTTCCGAAGATAGCAAGCACGCTTTGGCCCTTTACCTGTTTCCAATGAAGTACATGTAGTAGGTCTATGTGCTGTTCACAGAATTTAATGCATTATTAAACAAACATGAGTCACAGATTATATTTACTTATAACGGGCCATCAAGTAACTAAATATCCTTCTTTTTCCGAAAATAAGCAGCTTCTCTCCTGATTTTTTCAACACACTTTGTCAATGTTGTATCGGAAAGTGTGTTTTCTTTATAATTTCTATGTCAGGACCACAGATTTTAATGGTCAGGACTCAGAAATGTCTAATGAATACATCTCAGATGACAAGAGTATTTTGTTTTCCAACAACATTTCACCTATTAGGTCTTATAGAGAGTTTTAAATGCATAAACATGATGATTAATATTATAGGTTTCGTTAAAGGAAATATCACTTGTCATTTTACTGAATTTCCGGCAGTAAAGTTAATTAAATGACGATCCTTATTATTTTGCATCGTGTAAAATCCAGGAATATCCGAAAAAATCACATTTTATGTACACTTTCATGTAGATCTAAGACATTTTTTTCAGTATTCAAACAGCAATTATGGCATTTTATGGAAAACGCTAATTTACTAAAAGGATAATTCAAATAACTTGACGGCAGGAAATGGCCGTAAAATAAAAAGGAATGTTTATTATCTTTTCGTGAAGATTTTACTAAATTACTTGGAACTTCATAATCATTTTAAAAACATTGAAGAAGTGATGCAAATCTTAAATCACCTATTAAACTGATACTAAGGCTTTATTTTACATTTTAGCTGTGATGATATCTCTCTCAAAGCAAAAACCACAATGCAGAATTTTTGTGGCCCAGCGCCATTGCAGCATAGTGGCCGACAACTTGGCATAAAAAGACGAGTTCCCAATGACAAATTTTATTAATATCGTTTAACTTCGTAAAAGGAACGAATTTTGACAACAGTATTTAGCAAATTGCTAAGAAGTATAGGTAGGCCTATATTCTTCCAGCTAATACTGGTTTCAGAGTAGGCCTACACGCTTAAAATGCATTCAAAATCACGAAATCTGGACACTTTCCATCCCTTTCTCACCTTTCCATAAACTTTTTCTCCCCTTTTCTTACCATAGTCTTTTCAATTGATTCTCATCATACATCACAACAACATATCAAAAATTACAAAGAGGGAAAAAACAATGCTCATAAGTTTTAATCAGTGCGCACATATTGCGTGCATGTTTTTGTTCGCGTGTCAGTTTAAGCGTTTGCCATGCGTGACACTTGTGGTGTTTTACGCACCTCAATATCGCGTTGGTATTTTACACTACTAAAAATGCCGTTATTTTCAAAAATAACAGAAAAAGTAGTTCGGTGACCCCTACTGTTTTCTTCAGTAATCGACAGATCTTGTTATTGCGCAACTTTTATTAAAATTTGGACAAAATTTATCGAACCGATTTTTTTTTAATATTAAAAAATGTCCACGAAAAAATGAATTTTCCATAGACGTGTGTACAAATTTTTGGAAAAAAATAGGTGTTTTTAATAGAATTTTTCTCAAAAACGAGTTCGGTGACCCCATATTTTTATTTCTGATATTTGACGTACATCGATGAAAGTTCATTTATACGAATCTTAACAAAATCTATCAAACGGATCTATCGTGACCCAATCACCTTAAGCAGACTCGCGCAGCCGTTCATGCCGGCATCTTTAATTAATATATGTAGAGATCAGTGCTTGATACTTTAAATCTGATGTTTTGTTTTGTTTGACCGCGGTTGGGTGAAATTGGTGCAGCGATGATCGGGAGCGTATGTGTCATACATGCATAATGTGCGGGTAAAGCTTGTGCCACAGTGAGTAATTTTTAAGTCTTTGACAGGTTTCTGTCAACTATATGCTTTATTAATGTACTGCTTTCACATTCATTTCTTATGCTTATATTAATGTACTGCTTTCACATTCATTTGTTTCATGCCTACGTGTATCAGTGAATGCGTACTTTTCATGTGTGTGTGTTTGTTTTTGTGTACGTGAGGGTTTGTGTGTGCGACTGTGCGGGTGTGTGTGTGTACAATGTTCGGGGTATGAGTTTTTGATTTCGGGGCGAGGGTGTGTTTTTATTTCAAGGTATTTTTGTGTACTTTTTTCTTTTCCAGGTGGTGCAACATTTTACAGGCTTTTTTGCTTTTTGTTGCATCTCCTCCATCTTTTGCTATTTTTGTTGTTGTTTTTATACTGTGTATCTTTGATGGAAATAAAATATGATATGATAATTTAGCCCACTAGTAGTACACTTTATAAATTGCTTTGGTTGATGATTTCTTGATGTTTTACTTAAAGCCACTATCAGTGACCCACCCAAATGAGTCAACATATTTGATGTTTGCCGGAGTAGGCTAAAGGTAAAAAGCAAAAGTATGTACAATTTGCCCCTGTGCGTAAGTTATTTTTCCAAATGCAAATCGCAAAAAAAAAAAAATGGCATTGTTCAAAGATGTTCAATTATGTGTTGCAGTAAGTGGCCGTACGGACAGTAATGACTAAAATGCCTGATTTTGTTTTCATTATTTTGCTTTCAGCCTTATAACTTGCAGGGTATGTAGGATAGCTGTGCTAGTTACAGACATACAGGGATCCGATTTTTTTTTTTTTTTTTTAATTTTCTGATTTTGCATATCACTGATAGTGCCTTTGAGTGGATTAGTAACATGAATTGCAACATGTCAGCCTGAACTCTTTCTCATAACTGAAAAAACTACTACATGTATGTATTTTATTGTATTACTATATACAACTATTTTTAGTATTAGTGAGTTTTAGATTTTATATTAGAATGGTGAGATAATTTTACTCCACTAACCAGGGTTACATGGACTAGCTATGTACCCAGACCCTATAGGCGCTTATATACTGACTTTGCTGTCATTGCCCACTTCATTATTTGATTGGTCCCTTGATCCTTTACTAGCAGTGCTACCTGGAGTGGAATTATGTAGCCTTGTATTTAAACAAAACATTACAAACAAAACAAAAAAAAATATTCTAATAATAATACTAAGGCATGTCAATGAACTTATATCCGGAATACTCATGAACCCATCATACAACGTAATACGTGGCAACACGGTGCCACAGTGGAAACTAGGGAATTGTCACTTGTTGTTACCTGCCATAGCTTGCCATAATTTTGTCATTTCAAAATTAATCATGCCAAGTATTTAACCTCTTTCCATCATTCCACAGGCATGTTACTTTTCAGTCAATCAAACTCCAATGCTTCTTATATGACATATGTAATATGTACTCATTTAATCCTCTAGTAGTATAGTTACCTTATAGCTTAATGCCTTAAAAACCTTTTCTTTTTAAGTAAAAATATACGATGTTGAATTCCATATTCATTTGGTGTTCATATAGTTGCCACACCCACCATTCCACTGTTTGAAAATGTATTTGTATTAGCTTGTATGTTCCCGTCTCCTTAGCCGTTTCCTCATTTCAATACTCCTGACTACTCCGGAAACCATTGGACATTGTTTAATCAGGAGGGGGAAGTGTTGCTATCCCCCCATATTTTTAATACTTGCAATAATGAGTACCTAGTTAACACATAGGGCAAAGCAACATGTGGAAGCCTGACTGTGAGGATGTATATATGTCAGTCCACACCAGTTCGTGTGGTGGTCAATCGCACACTGTGTGAGTCCCTCACAAAACGTGTGGCCTCTCACAAGACTGTGTGCGTCACCCACACCACACTGTGAGGTGTGGTGCCTGATTGAAGTTGTGAGGTCCTCACCCCACCGTGTGGTGAGGAGCCTCACAACGCAGGTCCCTCACAGGTCGGTGTGGGGCGGAGGCTATATAAAGGGGTTTTTCTCAAGCATGGGGTACAGTTTTCGCATTCAGTTACTCCCTGGTGCACTACGCTTCCTATTTCTGACACATATTCTGCTACCATGAATAATGAATGCACCATTACTTCTTCCTTTTATGTTGTATTATTTATCACTTGTGAACCTTGCCCACGAGATGTCAACATATTTTTTAAAGGCACCCTGTCATTTATGCCAATAATGTGCCTTGTCGAGGAGGCCCTGGACATTCATTTGCTTGATAGTACTTAGACCCACTCTTCAGTAGAAGCCATACTGAAAACCATATATATCGTCACGATTCTTCCCAAACATTCCAATCGACCATTTTGGCGAAATTGAGTTGTTTGCATCTTTATTATACTATCTCACATCTCTTTTCATATACCAATATTGAGTGCAAATATTGGAAATCATACCAAACACCAATAAAGTCGTCCAAACAGACCAATCTGCATACGTCTGTTTGCTGTACCTTAAAAACACCGCCCTGCAGCTTATTAAGTGAACCTATCGATCAATGGAATATTGCGAGGATTCATCTCCACTCTCGATCAACACTGGGGGGCCTATAGAAGTCTGGTCGAAGTTTATATTAGTACAATGTGTGTATCTGTATCTGATATGAGTTTGCCACGCTCAAAAATATTATAAATTTTTCCAGTATTTTACTGCCAGCAATTTCTGCGATAATTATGTGAAATTACGTATATGTAAAAAATTGATTCAGTCAAAACACTGAAAAATATATGTTTGGCGAGTTATTACAGAGATTGTGAATGTGTAGAGAATAAAAAGCACGGACAAGCATCGCGACTTGTCGGCCATCACAATGTCAACCAAAATTTTAAGGTGCATATACTGTAAAATTCATTTTAATTTTGGAAAACAATGCATAAACTGGAAAATATAAAGTGAATTAATGGCACTATAAAAGCTGTAGTTTATGGATTTTGTTGGCAGAAGTGCTGCCATATTTCCTATAATATTTACAGTATTTTTCCTGTAAATAACTTATATTTGAGAATCCATAATAGCGTATAAAAATGTTGATATAATTCCAAGTTCAAATAGGAGCCTCTCTATTATCCTTCATAGGCTCGAAATTGGACAAAAAATGTGTGCTATAGTTTTTAAATTCGGCCAAGTCTTGTCTTTTTTCTGTCCCTTTCTTTTTATTGTGAAGTGCACTGTAATTTTTACAGCGCCCGTATTTCGTAATACAGATCATGTTCTATGGATAACAAAATATGCATTTTTAGCTGTGTTTTTACTGGTCGTAGATTGTAAAGATGTCTTGACTGTCTAAGCGACGATCCTGGCGATGAGCACGCAAAAAGAGCCTACGCTTGCAGTTTTGAATCGCTCCAGTTGATTTTTATTTTATATTATTTTTTTATTGTTTTAGGCATATAGTTAAAGGTTCTTTTATTTTGTAACGATGCAACTATACGATCATGAGATTATTTCACAAATACCCTTACTTTCAATTGAGAAGTGATACCACAAAATACATGTTATGTCAAGGATAGGTAATTGTGTCAAAAATATAACATTTACCAGTTTTCCTAAACACACCTGTTGCTGCAAATTAATTGATTGTTGAAGTTGTAATAAATAAAAAGATTCACATCAGCTAAGTTGGTAATTCACAGTTATAACAACATATATTTGTAACCCCAGAAAGGACATAAACACGCACTATGTAGTAACCTATTTTTCACTTCATTTTTAAGATAGATAGTTCAAAAACCTCTTGTTTGAAATCCTTTAACGTTTTGGTATGATATTGTCCATTTTAAGTTACAATAATTAATTTGAAAGAAAATATGTATATACAACATAAACTCAATGTTTCTTATATATTCCCCTATGGTAGCATAGTATCGTGGTTATTAGGTATTGGGGTTCATATAGCAGATTGTCCCAGGTTTGATTCCCTATTGATGCTTACCAGTTTAAAAGTTACTTACATGATTAATTTACAGCCAAATTACCCTCGTCTACCTAGCATTTTTTAAAACAAACTCCCGAAGAGGGTGGGGTGGGTTCCACCCCCTGTGAATTTTTCGTTACTGACACCCGATTCCTGTATTTTTGGTACCAAAGGATATCTAGAGTGTCTTCTTTCCATGGCCCAAAATAGGTACCAATCTCCCCATTATGACATCACTATGACGTCATATTATAATAATTATATAACTAAATGTATATAAGGTTAGCAACCCAAACACCTTATTATAGCACTAAATGCTCTCATTAAAATATAAAACTAAGTCATTTCCCATCAATGGAAATGTGGTATTCCTAACCTTTTTTTGGCGAAGAATTGAATTTTCCCCTATTAGTGTGTGGTTGGGTGTGTATTTCCCGTAGGATTTTCATGCTAACATTGATTTTGTTGCTGTTTTGGGTTTCAATAGACCTAAACTTCAGAAAATGAAATGGGGTGCAAATTTTCCTACAGATCTCCCCTTCCTCAAGGGGGAAAATGTTAGTACAGGGAAAAATTTAAATCGAGTCACATTGTGTTTTAAATGTAACACTACATAACGTTCCGTCTCGTCACAAGGATTAGAAAAAGTTATAATATTTGTCCTAGGTTCCAACCTTTAGTTTAAGGTGGTATAGCCCCATAATGGTTCAAGGTCATACCCTGGGGGTAAAGCTCCGATGTTGTTTGAAAGTGGTGTCAAATATGATTTCTTGTGTCATAATGAAACAGAAAATGCATTTAATTGATATTTTGATATCACATGGCAACATCCAGGGAAAGTTTGGTGACCCCCAGACCATGAGACCTTGCGACATTTTGCAAATGTCACACACGTAAAATAATACAATTTTTGGAGCCTGTGGAAGAAAATACAAAACAACTGTCACCAGTCAACGAAATCCGAGCATTGGGTAAATTTTATACCCCAGGATGACCTGAAACCATTATGGGCTATAGCGCTTTAACTAAAGGTCCGAACTTAGGCAAATATATACTGTTTTTAATCCTTATAAGGAGAGAACATGTTAAGTCTACATTAAAACACAATTTGACTGATTTTAAATTTTTCCTGTTGTAGTAACATTTCCCTTGAGGAAGGGGGCAGCAGTACGAAAAAATTTGCACCCCCATCATTTTCTGACTGTCTGGTCCCTATTGAATGAAAAACAGCAAAAGAAAATCAACTTTAGCACCACCACTCCGAGGGAACGTTTCATTGGAACATACCAACCCACACATATTCTACACATGTGCCTTGGAAATTGGCTTTTTTGCTGCATGCAAAATTTATGAAGTAATTGTGACGTAATGCTAGCATGTTGGTACTCATTGTATCAAGGAAAGAGGAGGACCATAGATATCTAATGGTACCCAAATCACAGTTCTGTGATTTTATCTGTGTAGTGCGAGGCAGGTTGGTACTTCTTTCCTGAATGGGGGGGTCCCCCCCCCAATCATTACTTTGGAATCACCTTTATCTTTCCTAAACCCAGGTGGATTTTTTTTTTGAATGAAAAGGAGCGGAAGCGGAATTGTCAATTGACATTACATTAAATAATTTGGCACCAAATTTCTCTGCGTTTACTATACGCAATAAATAATGTGATTTTTGAGTCAGCATGTAGACAATATCATTCACATTTTCAGCCATCTCAATTAAAATACATAAATGGTATAACTTAAAAGACTACTCTTGAAATTATTCAATAAAATTGAACGCAACCATTACTAATTTTATAGAGTAGATACAGGAAATTATGTTTCCTTTTCAATTCAATACGAAGATGTTAACATGAGAAATTCTCCTTTCTGCATTTTCAATAAAACCCCTTTGATAACAGAAATATGGTAATTTGAATTGAAATCAACTCATAATCTTGCCGGCAAACTGCCATCTTGAGGGCATATGTGGTCCAGTGGATTGAAGCTCTCGTCCAGCAATCCACAGGTTTTGGGTTCGAGCCCACTGCGGCCACATGTTGTGCCCTTGAGTAAGGCCACTTTACCTTATTTACTCCTCTCCACCCAGGTGTAAAATGGGTGTACCAGCATTATTCACTTCTGGGAAAGTAACAGACTCGTGTGCGGGAGGAGTGGCGAACCCCCCACCCAAACATAATACGGAGGATTCTGGCCAAACGCTAAGGAAGAGCAGATGGGCACTCCGCGCACGAACTTGCTCGGCACGAGACTTTACTTTTTGCCATCTTAACCTCAAAATGGTTAGTTTTTTTACTCATAGAAAGTTTTCAACACATAAAGTAGAAGAGCAACTACTCAAGAGTGCTATGACTCCAAAGGTGAACCATACACACAATAATCTTTTTTGATGACAAAAATAAATAATATCCCTGTGAAAGATCAATTTCATTTCAAATGGTTCTGATAACCGCCGATGTCGTTTATTTTTACGAGTTTTTTAGAAACGTCATTGACACAATTGGCCAATTCTCTTCCTATGGTTTCCGTTACTTGGAAGTAGTAGTACATGAATCTTGTATTTAGTTTCAGTGACATTTTGGAGTACCTGAAAACTTAACTAAAATGTAAAATGATACCATATGATTAAAGATTTGTTTTTAGTTTCTTGTACTGAAAAATAGCAGTATTCAATTATAAACATGTGGTTTGTGGTTGTGTCGATCTTAGATTAAAGTGATTTTTCTTCTGAACGCCTCGTAAATTTATACAAATATAAAATGACTTGATAGTAAGATAAAGCTTTCTTCTTGATAAACTAGTGATCTTTGATTCCTTTTACTCTGCAAAAAGTATCAAAATATACACCTTCAAGCAATAAACAGATAAATCACAACTTCTTCCACTTAATGTTTATGAAAGTTATTATATCCAATAATTCACAAAACCCAGGGTTTCAACTGCTAGACATACGCTTGGATGTCCTTGGTGTACTTAGACACTTGGGCCGAGGCTGCAATTTGGAAATACAGCAAAATACTGTAAATTTGATGTCCAATTTACCAGGCGTATAAAACGACTACAACTGGAGCTTTTATTTGAATTTTTTCGAGAATCAATATCGTACATTATTATGAATTTTCAATTACACGATTAAGTACTGAAGTTTACAGGGAAAAATGCTATTAATTTTACAAGAAAATGGTGGCAGCAATTCTTTCAACAAAACCCCATAAAATCCATCTTTTACAGGTTTCCATTCAAATTAACTGTATATTTATAGCTTGATGTATTATATTTTACATTAAGTATTAAATATTTGATTAAGTGTAGAACTTCATCATTCCTCTTTTCTATCTTCACTGGCACATTATTTTGCCTGTAAGAGACAATGACACCTTAGAAAATCATACAAAAGCATAGTCATTTCTAGCGCCCTCGGCAGGCAAAAGTATGTTCAACATGTTCAATACCACCGTCCGAGGCGATCGATCGACTCTTTTTGAGTACGCCAAACAGCTCAATGTGCATTCGTCTCCTTTGACATAGAAACAGAGGACATTTTTTAGTTTTTGCAAACAAACCAATCACTTTGTAATTAAATTTGACAAGGAAAACAAAGGATACTTGAATGGAAAGCGTGCTCAAAATGAAGAACGTTTCAATGATCCACAATGTCCACCTAAAATCATTTTCCTAAAATGTTTCAAATTTTAGATATGCAAGTTCATAATTCTCGAAAACTTCAATCGCCGATATCTCGAAATGTGACTTTTGGTCGATTGGCCTGTTTGGAAGATTTGTGACGATATATAAAGCCTTAATTATATTCTGAGTAACTAACTCCTAAGAGAAATTGTCCCTTCTTCAGTAAATTACCTATTTTTTTTGGGGGGGATGACATACTTCCCATAATGCTTACATAATGTAAAACAAGTTAATTTTGCTGCATTTTTTTGTGAATTGCCAATCACTCCCACAGCAAGTTAATTTTACAAATCCAGAAGTTTACTTTTGACTTTTTTTAATTAGCTAAATGCATGGTTGTTGAATTTTGAACCAGCAAATAGTTGTAACCTTCTGTTCTATATTAAATACATCTTGTGTGTACCATAATTACTAGTACTACTATAGTTGATTTAATTCTCAGACAATCTGTTATGAACACCATGTACCGCATAGCCACGCAGTGGTTTAGTGCTATTTGACCAATTACACATCGTATCGTATTACGATGAGCACTGTTCCCAGCTAACCGCTTGTTTTACACTGGCAATTTTTCTACTTTGTAACAATCCATTGCCCTATAACATCATTTGTATTGAGTCTACATCTACATTCCAATCCATTGCTGTGCCAACTTTGTCTGTGGTAAGTATTGTGATTCAAAGTATCCTCAACACATCCCAGCTGCCTTGCCCGCTGCTTAAATTGTCATGCTCTAACTGCCCTCTAGTGTGGTTGTATTTTTTGATCAGTGAAAAAGGCAAGATGAATGTTTATATACTGTATCGTGCCACAGCCACTGCCATGTACACAAAAAAAAAAAAAAAAAAGCTGCTGAATTCTACTCGCGTATCTACCTTCTCATGGTATCATTTGCAGCAATGGTAATTTCGGCATGATCTGAGTGCCCGAAAATTTGCAAAATTATATGGCTCAGGAAATTGACTTGTTTATGGTACATATTGTATCACAAATTTATGTTTTACAAAAAAATCTCTTAAGAAATAATATTACAAAATACAGAATGGTTCAAAATACATCGCTATCTCACCCAATACTTTCAGCAGGCTAGAATCTCGGCAATAGTCCGGAGAGTCCCCTCTCGCAAAGGCTACTCCGCAACCGAATCCCCCAAAAATCTAGTTCGTTTTTCCTCGTAACTGCTAACAGTTTCCCATAATAGAGGAGAATCCAAAGACCTAGCTTCCCCTATTTGGAATCCAATAGATTCTCTTAGCTCTAGCACAAATTCGACCCCTGCTTTCAGAGAAATTTACTCTTTCCATACAATGAGACTAAAGCAGACATATTTGTTTGGCTAAGTGTACTCGCGGGGCAACAGAAATGGTTTTTGAGCCACTCATATAAAAATATTACAATCTAACAAAAGGACAATATCTTTGAACTTGCCCAACTCTAATTTACAGGCAGTTAGGTGCCATGTTGTAGCCCGGTCACTCAACCCAATTTCTCTTTACAAGAAAGTTAAAGGTCCATGGCCCGATCGCTAATAGACTAGTCCCCAGAAGACCGATTTCACCGGAATGTGTCAACATTTGGTATCGAAGAATTAAGCTACTATTTTTTCTAGTTTACCCTGTGAACTCTTAGAGCCAAAGATGTTTTGGTTGGGAAGTTATGATGCGAAACTGCCCATTTTGTTCGACCATATTAACTTTACAGAGTACTCTGGTGGGGTTTACAAAATCACATTTTTAGCTCTCGCATCAAAACGCGATTGAAATTTGGCGCGAAAACTTTACAGATGGGGAAGTTGGGGTGAAGGCCAAACATCAAGATAAAAACTTCAATCCTTAAATCGGGGCCATCCCCCTTTAAGCCAATGACATAACCACCAGATTGATTCCAGAATCTGAGTTCTAATGCTTTAATTGCCACAAGTAACATACAGGATCTGTAATCAATATCTTATGTGTGAGTGAGGTATTATTAACTTGTATCAAGATTAGAGAACATCCATTGATTATGATTGAAGGCCTAAAACAACCATCCTAACATTGTTTGTTTTAAGATTAAAGTGGAGTAGTTAAAGACATGCTTATACATATTTACAAACACAAACGGGTAATTGATTTTCAACATTTGTTTAAGGGTTTACAACTCTGTCTGATCATCTTCAGGGCTCCTATTTGGGTGAGAGATTCATGGCCATTGGAGCATGGGTAATGGGACTTGTGTTAGTGCCTCCACGCAACCACGATTCTATCGATGAGCGGCTAACGAATAGCCATTGAGAAATAAGACAAATGGAATGAAGTTGTACATTAGTGCTGACACAAAAAGGTACTACCAAAATCCTGAGCCTTAAAGGTGCCAAACAGAGATTTCACATATCGGTTCCCTTAAAAAACGAAAGTTCCTGATTTTTGAACTAAGTACAGTTTCCATTAAAAAAATATACCCATCTGAAAGGATTAAGCTGAGAAATTGTTTCTTGATTGACAAAAATTGTGAAAATTTCTATTGATAGGAACAAATACACAAATTCAGCCTATTGTTTTACATTGAAATATAAGCAAATCAAAATCACATGTTTTCTCTCTTTTAAGGAAATTATGTAGCCAAACACAAGGTAAGAAATCTATTGAGTGTCTAATATATATAAATTACGATTATGACACAATTTTTGGTGGCTTCAAAATCTCTCATTGCCCCATTACCCCACCACTCACCCCATCAAAACTGAGTGATTTTGGCATCATGAGAAAACTTGTATTTTCTCATTTTAATCTGTAAAATAATAGCTGAACTCTTGTTTACTGATTAAAGGTGGCGGTTGACACAATCGGCAACCTCGTCTCCTCGCTTCACTCCATCAAAACTGAGAAGATTTTGGTATCAAGAAGAAACTTCTTAATTTTTCTTATTACCCCAGTGAAATTTAACCCCATGGGGTCTACCACTTTCTTACAGTATCTCTGATTGGCTCATACCTGATATAGCAGGATATAACATGGTAGCCAATCACAATAGACCTATATAGATCTGTACAAACATTTAAGGTTTCTTACCATGGTTCTGATTGGTTATACATGGGTGATTTGGTGTATTAGCCAATCAAATAGCCGGTTAGACCTCAGGGGTTAAGGACCAGAAAATGTTTCTCCCTTTGATGGTATGAAAAAAAACCTCTCCAAATGTGATCGACCACAGTAATCAAACACAACAGTCCTATGCTCAAGTAGGAAACATTTTTGCTTCTATCCTATCCAAGAGTGGGACCGATTTATATCAAAATCTGTCAAATCGACGTTTGAGATATGCTTTCATGTAAGGGGAGAAAAGAAAACCATTGAAAAACAGATGTGATCAGGATCACCCGACCTGTTATCACAATTTTGGGATCTGTTATAAAATAATAAATTTAATTCTAAAACGTGAGACAAACTCCACCCCCTACCTAGATCCGCACGTCAGGGCTCACGCTGTAAGGGCATGTGACTCACAAAAACATTTTTACACTGATTTTTACACTCATTTTAGCACACAAGCGTTAGTACTTAAGGAACTTTCGTCATGATTACGAAATGTTTTGGAGTCTTAATCTTCTGAACACTTTATCTTAAATATTGAATGTGTTAGTACAAGTACAGAGAGGCACTTTACAAGCATTATGGGATTGGTCAAAGACACCGTTTGGTGGAAACCACACCCCTGACTGTCCAAAGTGCTGGAAATCATGTCTGGCCAATGACTCATCTACCAGACTATTCGTACCAATTAGAGGTAGTGTTCTTCTCATAATGCATTTCTTCCACTAAATGTTTTGCCCTGGTTATCACATGGAGCTTATAGTGACAAACGTACTGAAAATTTGCCAAGATTGGAGGGTTTGTTCATTAAGTATTTTTGTCACCTCTAAAATCATTGTGACACCCAGTCAAAAATTGTATTGAGGAAGAAATGCTTATGGAAAGAGCATATATATCTCTCTCTGGTCTTACCTGAGCTATCACAGGGTCCTTAATGATTCTCTGTGATTGGACATAGGTACTCATCGGGTACTGTGTCATCTGTAACAGTGGATAGTGGTCATAAAGTAAAATGCAGTTTTAAAATTAAAATTGTTAGACATGGCTGGTATTCTCAAGGGAGTTCAAATATAAACCCAGGTTTAATCAAGGGTTAGTGCTCATGGACTGACCTTTTTCTTATATGCCTGAAAGTGTGGTGATTGAAATAAGCAGGCCCGTAGCCAGGAATTTAGGAATTTATGTGGGGGGGGCGGGATTTGCAGAAGTGGACCTTTTTTTTTTTTAACATTCAATTTGTTTTTCCCAGCTCGCTGCGCTCGCAGGGTATTGGACCCAAATTTTTGTCCAGCTGCCTCCAAAACACTGGGGGGGGGGGGGTGGTTTTTTTTGTTTTTGGGAAGGGGGAAGATTGAGACACCGGCGTTCACACAACATTATCAATGCGTTTTACTACAGTAATACCATAGTATTTAACCCGTGCATGATTATATAGTTATTCAAATAATAGCAACACTTAAGTAAGCTTTTCAACATAACGCCAAACTTCAAACATGACAAGCGGACTTCAACATGATTAAAGCGGAACTTTGTCATGTTGGGGGGCATGCACCCCCCGCACCCTCCCTGAGTACAGCCTGGAAATGTCCTCAACTATTACATACGCTTTCAGAGTTGTTGTGAAAAATAAAAGGTCCTTTCATGAGGACATAACCCTTGTTTAAAACCCCCGATCTAAAGTTTAGACTAACTTTTGAAAAATACCACCCTAGTATAGGCATTATTCATTTTTCGAAACGTATAGAAAAACCAAACATCAAGTTCCCAGCCAAAAAGAAGAGAACTACAGAATTTAACCAATAAATTTCCGTCTGACTACAAAGATTCAAGGAATTCTTTGCCAAGAGGTTAATGCAACTGTGTACAACCTCTTCTCAATGGTCATGTTAGAGTTTTGAGGTCACAGTATGGGGTTGAATAAAACACAACAACAACCAAAACTTCCCACATCTTTCTGAATATACACCTCTAAAGGTTTGTTCATACTTACACTCCCTGCATGAAGTACAATTTAACTGCGAGGTTCTGTTACTTCCGCTGCACTTCTATTAATTATGCAGGTCAACCCAGGTAACGGTTGTAGTACGTTGCAGTAAACTTGTGTGACGGATTGAAGTTAAAAAAACATCCAAAATTGGAGACTGCACCCCCCTCCTCAATAGCTGTCATGTTTTCATCTGTGCGCTGCCAGTATCGGAAAAGGACATTGAAACTTATCTTTCCTTGATGTTAAGGCTCTTGAAATGGGGTTTTAAAGTCACCTGAAATTCTATTTCAAGAGCACTGTGTCCTGAAGAACTATTCAGAATCTCTATGTGGCCTGGAAAAACGATTCAAGAGCTATATACTGAACAGACTTGGCATAATAGTATGTTTGAGTGGGAAATTTCTGACCAACTGGCAGCTATTGCCTTACGACCTTCTTGCATTCACCACAACAAAATTTCCAATAAATTACCACCATTTTGACAAATTAACCATACTAGAATACTAGATAAAAATCCTGTTAGGACTTGGGAAAAAACAATATTTAAAAATACATCGGTCCTCGGACGCTTGTGTCGGCCTTGCTGTCGCGGATTGTGAATGAATAATAGGCTAAAATACCTTGACCTTAATATTTGTGACTTTGGAACTCATAAAAAATGAGGGATTGCATGTAACTCCATAAACCAAGTTTGGTTCCAAGTGAACTTAAAACTTTTAAAATGAGTTCAATTTTACCATTTTCAGCTGATTTTACAACTTGACCTCAAGACCTTTGACCTCGGTATGTGACCTTTGACCTCATTAACAAATGAGGGATCACATGTTGCACCTAAGACTCAAGTTGGGGTTCCAATGAACTTCAACTTTTCAACTGAGGTCAATTTTACATTTTCAGCGGATTTTCAACTTACCTCACATGCCTTTGACCTCTAGTAGTGACCTTTGACCTCATCAAAAAATGGGGGTTGCATTTGTTTGCACCTGTGATCCAAGTTTGGTTTAAATCCATTCAAAGTAGTGGATGTATTACTGGCAAATGTTAAACCCTTTTTCACAAAAGTGATCCCTATGTGTCTTCCTTGCCTAGGGCAGGACGACCACAAAAACACACTACAATCATACATTGTTGAAACAAGCATACTTACCCTGATGGTTGCCTGATGTGACTAGAATCCCTGTTCTGGATAATCTGCCAATCCTCGTAATATTTTTGCCTATGTCCAAAGGGCTATGTGGGGACAAATTACAAAAATCAGTCTATTACAAACTCTTTCCCTGAAAGACCAGGGATATGAACTGAGGGGAGAAACACAAAAATTAATGGAAAGTTGGTGTAACAACCTACAAAAT
>JAMKCH010025015.1:0-19878 GCA_023653785.1 Ophioderma brevispina | reverse complement strand
ACCATCTTTTTTGAAACCCTCAGTGGGTTAGAGTTCATGGGATTTTTTAAGTGATTTTTGATTGCATTCGGTGATACACTTGTGTAAGCTACATAAATATTAAAAAATCATTCAGATGTATTTGGCCAGTGTCTTGAAGTATTTTTTGTGTGTAGAAACAGAAACAGTTTAATGCTCTTCCCATGTCCAAATCAATTGTTTAGAGGAATTGAAGAATTTGATATTTCACCCTATACTGTCCTGGAGTACCCGACATGCACCAGTGATAAGGATGCAATGCCACTAAGACCATAGCACAAACCGATCATTACCAAATCATACTAGATCACAATTAATCAGGTTCAATTGCTTTTTCATACAGGGTGGTAACTGGTGATGGCTGATCTTTACTTTCCCAAAGCCCTTCAAGAACTCTCGCTCCAGCTATACGTAAGTCCGACTAAACACTATAACGGGGACCCACCCCCCAGAACAATGAGACGCAGCCATATGTGGATCAAATTTTGAAGGATGGATAAATTTTCTGCCTGATTCAGTTTGCACCTGCTGATTTGAATGCATTGCTTTACAAGTTTGCCTGGCAGACAACAAGCACCCAATTGGATTATATCTGAACGGAATAAGAAGCGATATTTGTCTATTACACTTTTTCCCGTGATGATGTCACAGCATTGATACGTCAGTGTGGATTCATTACCGCTGCAGAGGAGAGTGGGTGTAAAAGCCAGTGCATGTTTCCTGTTGATTGTGGCAGGAGTGGTACAGAGTGCCAAGTCGTATCACTATTCCATTTTCGGTCTCTATCCCAGAATCGCCCTTAGAGAAGGTGCCCGTGTTTGACAGAATACGATGAGTAGTATGGGAACCCTTAAACGTAAAACGCCGCTATCAGGCGCGGATCCGGAGGGGGCGCGCCTCCCCGTAAGTCCTGCAAAATTCTGCAAAATCAGCCCATTTTTAGCTATTTTGACCCAGTTAAAGCCGTCCAAGCCCCCGGTCATTTTGACATTTTTCAAATCCTGGATCCGCCATTGTATAGGCTATGCCGTACAATAAATCCTAAATAAGTATATAACAAAATACAAAAAGGAGAATGAATCTATAGAATGGAACAACCATGCCTTGATGGACCAGATAAACGGAAATGTAATATTCAAAATGCCATGTAAAATATATTACTATTTGCATATGCAAGCTGAAATGATGTTATGGGCTTTTGCAGCATGCAATTATGGAAGGTTTCAGCTGGGGTAGCAATACTCCAGTATTTAGCAGAGAAACTAGCCTTGGGTTAACTAGTTTAAACTAATTGAATGAAGTCGGTTGTCTACCATCAAATCAAAGTGTATTTTACATCTGGGGGAAAAAACGAACGATGGTGCCTACAATACATGTATCATGCCATCAATTTTACACACTCTAATGAATTTCGACCAAATAATTGTAAATGTTGATTCATTACATTCTCATGGATTGATATGATTATGGTGTTTAAATATATTCTGTTAATTTCAGTAGACATTAAATTTTTAGAGTGAATCAATAGTTATTTTAAAGGAAAACCCACACTAAGAACATAGATAAAATATTGAACACACATTGAATGGTTTCATGGAAAACAGAAAGATATTTGCATTAACAATGAAACATATGGTCGACTATGCACTATTTAAATTTTCACATATAACACATGACAACTTTTCTGCACAAGGTTCGTAATTTTGTTTTCGTGGTATAATTACGTGCCATTTTCCTTGTGTGAAACGACTTGTTTTATAGGTTTTATTGGCTAATTGACTTTGGGGGTATAGGGTTTCTTACAGGGGGTGACATTGTGTACAAAGCCCATAGACGAATCACAGGCGTATAATAGAGCCACCATTTTCGATAAGTCACCATAATTATTTATTGCATATGACGTACCGGGAAAATGACGTAGCAGACCCGGCCACGTGACTACCGGCGACCCTAAGTCACATATTCATGAAGTAGGCCTCCACTGTGTTGATGGAGTTGTCCTATCCCGATTTATTTAGGATCCCTGGTTCTTATTAGTAATCAATCCACTCAGTAAGGGATTCACTTGAAACTCGGCAGGGTGATAGTCTGATGATTTCTGGTGCTGGAGGATTTTGTTTGCATTATCGGCATATTAAGCAGTTCATTTGCCATATTTGTTGAACCCTAACACAACCAATACCACAGGATCCACACATGGCAATTTTGTGGAAATTGTGGTACTTGGATGTTCAAACACATCAGCATCAGTCACATTAGAGATTCTGTGGTACGAGACAAGAGGCATTGATACCATGGCTACCTCATACACGAAAATTTATGTTGGCCTTCTGAGAGGTAGCTTAGTGACTAAGGTCACCAAATATTCGATCATGGCTCGCGTCAAATTAAAAATACATCGCGGTCCCCAGGACCGCGAGTGTCGGCCTGCCGTCGCGGTTTTGTTAATGGGGGCCAAGGTCACACTAGGTCAACAAGGTCACATGGTCACAACCTGTCACCCCCCCCACCCCACCACCCCCTCCTTCCCAACAAGTTACATCATCTTAGCCCTTATGGAACTCAACGGCATTCATATATTAAGGGGTTACATTTTGACCACAGACACACATGGTTCACTGTTGACCGGCCAAAGGTCAATGAGGTCACCACATTTCACCCTACCCCACCCCCTCCTTTATCACCAAGTTACAATCACCATAAACCCTTATGGAATCATACGGCATGCAATATATAAGGCTAATCATTTTGACCACAACCCCACACACACAGACATACTACTAGAGTAATCCTATGTGCCTTCTTGCAATTCGTGCAGACTACACAAGGAATGGGTTAATTTTAATGTGTTGAAGAAAAATTTGTATACACACACCTATATCCATTGTTATCCCAAACAAGCAGCCACACTTCATAACCCTAACGCCTGCCGAGATGCCATGAGAGCCAACGAAAACGTGGTACCGGCGAAAATGTTTCTCGTTGCATCTCGGCCGTCAACAACTATTTTTTGTCGTCGCAAATGACTCTCATTGGACCCATCATTTTGCATCTGGGCCGTCTTACCCGGAAAAGGACGCGATGTGCCTCCTCGTTGCATCTTCTGGGCCGTCTTTACTGAAATGACGCGATGTCCTCGGTATGCCTCTGGGCCGGCTTTTCCCGAAATGCCGTGATGTTTCCTCGTTTCACCTGGTACGTCATTCCCGGGAAATTATGCGATGCTTTCAACTACATTTTCGGGACGGTTTTGCCCGCAGAAGGCGGAATGCTTTTCATCAGGTCGGTGACACTGTGTCCAAATGCCGCATAGACCAATTTCGAATTTCGATGGTGATATCGCCACCATTTTGATAAGCTGACTTTTAAATTATGCATAAACGCATTCAGACGTAAACCGGAGCATGACGTAGCGAATAGCGCCACGCAGACTATGACGTGCTTAATAGCGCCACTCACGACTGAGCAACTATTGCTACAAATTTCTGCAATCCATGGATTACGCATCCTACAGGGTTCGGAAACTTCCGGAAGAAACCTATTTCTTCCTGAGAATGGAAGAAACGGAAAAAGGTATTTCTTCCAGTTTCTTCCGGACGAAACGTGAAGAAACTGGAAAATTGGAAGAAAATCGAAGAAATAAAGAAATGTATTATGATCAACAACAAACTACATTACACCATATTCATTTGCTTTTGCACTTCAAATTATCAAGACTACTTTCGTTACTTTTACAGACAATCTTTTTTTTTTTTCAAATTCATAACAAGTTTCTTTATCTTGCAAGTATATAATAAATTTCGTTCACATTTTGTTTTGTATTGCAATACAATTGCTTTTCAATTTTATGTTAATGATCCTGCCATCTTTCATTTGAATCTAAATTTTCCAGTATGCAGATGACACTTTCCTTTTTCGGAACCATTAATGAAGATTCAGATGTTCAACAATGCTCCAAAATACCATGCCAAGCTTTTACTGGTTGGTCAGAAACCATGCACTCCAACTTATAATCCCAGAAGTGCCAAGTTATTGTATTTGTCGCCGTAAAACAAGCCTATCCCTGTATATTTTGTATCTATCGGTAGCGGAGTACTGCTTACCTTGAGCGGAGATGATAACAAACAATACTTTGCATCTTATCTGAAGGAAAGAGCCATCTCTCAGATATGAATACCTAATTCATCAATCAATAAATCACCAACTCAAACCGGCAACCCGACCCCTGCAAAGCAGGTCGGGCAAAACCCCGCACTATACATACTCGCCCCATTATTTCTGACACCATAGCCGGTATCGTTCCTAGGTTTAGCTCTAGCTGATAGTGTTTTGGCAGGTGAAAATTTTAGCGTCTCTCTCATCTACCGATAGGTTCGCGTAATTTGATTGGACTGTTCTGGACTACGTCCTGGTCAATTTTAGCGGCCCGAGGTGGCTTTTGCTGGCGATTTTTTGCCTCTTTGGTCCAACACGGCGTTGTTTTGGGTGCGGAAATTCGTTACCCTTTTCGAACCTACAATGGTATTTGTAAAAACCTAGTTCTAGATTCCCGTTCCTGACTAACTTTGCGATGGTAGCTTGGAACATGTTTAACAGAGACTTTGTTACCTATTGTCTATTACAACGTATCTTCCTACGCGTTATCATTCAGTTCGTCAGTATATAACGGTGACTTGTTGTAACGTTTGCTAGATTGGGCGTAGTTCGTGCACTTCTCTGTTTTCCCTTTCCTCCACGGCACTTTTCTAGTTCGTGTCATAGCTTCCC
This sequence comes from Ophioderma brevispina, assembly GCA_023653785.1. Lineage (NCBI taxonomy): Eukaryota > Metazoa > Echinodermata > Ophiuroidea > Amphilepidida > Ophiodermatidae > Ophioderma > Ophioderma brevispina. The sequence goes on along the minus strand of JAMKCH010025015.1, from coordinate 15,093 downwards.
CCAACAACGCTGTCGTGCCTTAGCCGACCTTTTTGCTTGCGAGTTATACTTATTGGCGCGGTTATTTTTCCCCTTTTTCTTGTCCATCATGGCCGTTTGTTCCAAATGCGCGGCCAGATTGTTTTGATGACTCCCACCCCCCTTTGCCTTTTGCGCCCTTGTTCTCCCGCGCATCCCTGTGTCCCTGTGTATAGGCTTTAGTGCTTTTCACTGGGATGCCTGGAACAAGCTCGTGCTGCGGCGTTGGTATTCGCCCGAAGAAGCCTAAAAAGGTAACGTGAGAGGTAGTAAAGAAAAAGGTTAAGGCAGGTGGTTGTAGCCTTGATGCTGACTCTCGTGATCGTCGGTTCAAGGCAACGTTCTGATCATCCGACTGGCGTCTCTTCCTCGGGTAACCAAGGAGCCGGGCACGAGCTCTGTGTTATCTGGGTGGTGATGATATTACGGTTTTCGTGCAGATTTCTCACGCTCCCACCTCCGCTACCCCGGGGTCCTTACCCCTGGGTGCGGGAATTTTTGGCACATGGGTGCAGATTCCCTCCTGCGCCGTCTTGCCCAGGTCTCCCCACTCCTACGGTGTGGGGAGGCCAGAGGTATTACCGCCCAGGTCACCGGCCGGTGTTCGAAGTCCTCGTAGTGGGGGTTATCCTCCTGCGGCGGCAGGAGTCAAAGTCCCCACACGCCATGGGTAGTCTCCCCGTTCCGGCGGTTCCGAAGACGACCTTGGTTTCTGCTCCTCCTCATGGAGTGAGAGGGGTTCCCCCAGCGGCTTCTTTAGAGCTGATTTCAGCACATGGTCCGTGCTGCTAATCCTCTTGAGAAGCCCAAGTACAACTACCTTGTTATTGTTCCAAGTCTTCCTCTCTTGAGGAGGCCGCGATCCCAGGGTCGCCCTTGATTGGGCCTAAGACTATTCAGGTCCCCTTTGTTTTTTTGTTAGGATCAGCGACAGCCGTCTGCTAATGTTTCGATGACCCTTGACGTCATTGGCAACTGGCTTAGCTCAGTCTGTTGCGAGCACCCCGGGGTGGTCAATACGACTGGACTAATCTGAATCGACTTCATCACCCCCACGCAGGTGTGTTGTTCCTGGCCACTTCATGTGTGCTTAGAGACCAATTGAGTCGAGGTCAGACCTTAACCTTGAGTCCTCAGCCCATTGTGCCGGCGCTTAGTCATGCTTCACACACAACAATGGCTGGGTTGCACTCTTGACATCCCCCATTGATTCCTTTCACTCCTGTTTTTGCTCGAGGGCAACGACCTCGGTCGATGCCCTTGGTATACACCCGCATGTGGTATTGTCCTGCACAGCCGAGTAGTATTTTACAAGGCCGCTATGAGAGCTTTTGTTGAAGGGCACCCGGTGATAACATAGTGTTATACCGTCCCAGAATCCCCAGGTCGATTGGGTACGGGCAATACCTGAGACAGATTTGTGGTCCCCTCCCGAGCAGGATAGTCCAGTACAAGGTCGTGCTGATATTCTCGCAGGGGGAGGGGGTGTGGACTTGAATAGCCAATGGGGGTGTTCGTCCAGCATTGCCTTCGTCCGATTACTTTGGACCGGTTGGCCTTGGACTACAGTATGCTCAGTATCCACCCATGGTTCATGGTAGTGTGGGTTTGGCCTCAAGGCCTTTCTCCCGCAGGGTAGCCGTGGAGCTTGGTGGCCCCCAGGGTTACCACCCCGCCCTCAAGCTATCCTGGCTGGGGCCCTCCCCTCCACCCCTTCCAGAGATGGGGTTTTGGAGCGGGAGGCCCGGCTCGAGGTCGGAGTACTAGCTTTCTTCGAAAGTCGCCATGGAGTGGTTCTCGTAGTGGTATACATCCTCTCGTGCAGGGCCTGACGAGGACTCAGATTCTTCTCCTTCAGAGTCTAGAAGTTCTGAGACTCCTTCCCCTTCATCGAAGGCGGAAGAAGAACCAACTCAGGTACCCCCCCCGGGTGCCTTTGGAGTCTGCTTCTGATAAAAGATCGAATCTGCACACATCTTTCCCGCCTTCCTCGGGTAGAGCCCTGAGAATTCGTCGGTACGCCTGGGTCCTCTCTGTGGAGTAGAACTCTAGAGTCCTAATTCCCAGTTTACCCGCTGGGAGGTATGGCTGACGCTCCCTTACGGAAGGGCCCGGCGTTCGAAGTACCCAATGAACGTGCATTCAGCTTTGAGCATTTGTTTGCTAGCTCCAGTGGACTTCTCGACCTGTGGGTCATTTTTCCACCTCCTTTCGGGTTCCTAGGACGATTATGAGACTCCCTCAAGTTCCCTTAATGTTGGATAAGATATTAGCACAGCACTTCCGTCGGGTTCTCGTTCGTCGCCTCCAGATATCCCCTTTCGGGGGAGGAACTTAGGTCGCTCGATAAACATTTCTGGGCGCAGCTTCGTCTGGGGCATTCCAGGTTGACCTTGCTCAACCACTTGTTTACATTGCTCCCAGGCAGTGCAAGGGCGTGGGAGATTCTAGTCTCTCCTATGAGCAGTGCCTTCTCAAAAACTGGGTTTCTGATATGGCCAATGCCAGTTCTGAGTCGATTTCGTTTGGCTCTTAGGTCAGTTTCTGTATGCCGCGAGAATGCATGCGTGCATTAAAGCAAGGCCTATGGAGCTGACTTGGCGACGAAGTTACTGAGGTGCCCCTGAATCAGTCTACACTATTCGGGGAGACCCTTTGGGTATGACAGTCCGACGTCTGGCTCGCAAGGTCCGAAAGAATCGGAACTGCGCCGTCATGGCTCCTCTTAAGGGTGATTCTGCGGCAACCCGCCGTAAGACCACTAATTCGGCAGCACCTGCGCAGCCGCCGTTCAGTCAAGACACTGCTCCTGCCCCCCCCCTACTAAGGGAGGTGGCCCTTCGTCTCTTTAAACTAGCAATCCAAGAAAAAGAAGAAGAAGGAAAGGTTGGAGGTCCAGAAACAAGGGCAGAAGTCCTTCTGGACCGAGGCTCTTCATCATCACATCTTTTCACCCTGCTGCTATACCACGAAGCCCACGATGGCGGTGGGAATCAGCAGAGGAGGTTTTGAGGGTCTGGAGGCCGACGGTTGCAGCTTTCACCCAGCTGCTGCTGCCTTCCGACCCAAACGGACAAAGTCCCCCCTCCAGTGGCGGCCGAATCCATACTTTCGCAGACAATGGTTGGATTCCATCACGGACGTGTGGGTATTACGAAGGTTCGTCGTGGTTACCAGCCTAGAGTTTACTTTTCCCCTCCTCCGGCTCATTCGTTACATCGTGTTACCAGGTTGCCGGTAGATTTAGCTCGGAGACGAGCTTTAGTGGAGGAAGTCAAGACTCTGGGGGTCTGCGTCCAGGTCGGCCATTATCCCCACTCATGGTGAACAACACTAACGGTTTTTTGGTTGAGCTTCTTTCTTGCTCCCAAAAACCGGGATTGGCGACCCAGCCTGAATCTCTACCTCTTCTGACGGTTTATCATGCCAAGAAATTCAGGATGGAGACCTGACCGCCGTGCTCAAATCCCCGATCAAGGACAAGTGGGCTACGTCATTATGAGACGCATACCTACACGTCCCGATTCATCAGGATTTCCAGCGGTTCCTGCAGTTTCAAATTCAGAACGAAGCTTACAGGTTCAGCTGTTTACCCTTCGGTCTTTTCGACCGCACCACGCGTCTTCACGCGAGTGGTTGAGGGCGGTGGGAGCGCTCCTCTGGAGACGGGAATACGTTCTTTTCATTCATCCTGGACGATTTGGCTTTATAGTAGCCGAGTTCGTCGGAGATGGCGCCCATCACCGCGCCTGGGTGCTCAGTACAGTCATGGAACTTGGAATTCATTATGATTTTGACGATCCATCTAGTTCCGTCCCCAGTGTCGCCTCTTTATCCTGGGGCCCCCTGACTGGAATCTGGCTCGCGGGTTAGTGACTCCCTCGCCTGGAGCGAATCAGCAACTTGCACCAAGCCCCAGCCTTGGCTTGGCTGAAGGTACTAGCTCATGCCAGCATGGTAGAATCTGATTCCTTACTGTCGGTTACACATGAGAGCATTTCACTCCCTTTCTCAGTCATTTTCGACCGGATTTTGCACAGGTTTGGAGGATTGATTCCCGCTGGTCGCGACTTGAATTCCGCCCGACCCTAGAGTGGGTGGGCAATAGTCGACGTGGCGGTAGGCTCTACGTTCCTCCCCCGTCCTGTTCAGGTTACATTAACTACGGACGCATCCTGGAGGGATGTGGGTGGGGGGCCACTAGACCGATTCAGAGCTCCCGGTCTGTGGTCTCCTCAGGAAGCTCAGAAAACCATATCAAGTTCTGGAACTATGGCGGTTTCACCGTTCTCCTCCACATTCGAACCATCTGGTTCGGGACACGCACGTGTTATTCGTCCGACAATATCTAAACGGTAGTGTCCGTAATCTGAACAGACAGGGGGGACTCGCTCCCCCACCTTTGTCTATAACACTCGCCGACTTCTAATTCTGGTGCATAGAGCGCCGGATCTCATTGGTAGCCGTCCATATGCCGGGCGTGACCAATGTATTGGCAGACAATCTTTCAAGACGCTACCCTCTGACTTCCGTCGGATTGGGCGCTGTCTCGTCAGGTGGCTCAGACAAATCTTTTGTTCGAAGTTCGAGCCCAGTATCGTCTTGTTTGCGTCGGCACCGATCACAACTTCCCTCGTTTTCTGCTCCCAGCGGGAGAACCTAGGGTCCTCTTCCACGTGGATGCGTTTCGATGGGATTGGGAAGGGGATAACGGCGTACGCCTTTCCCCCATTCCTCGGATCCCCAAAGTGCTGGACAAAATATCGACGTCCGAATGACGTTCTGTTGATAGCTCCGCGTTGGCCCAGACAGTTCTGGTTTCCAACCCTTCTGGAGCTCTTGGTCGGTCAACCGTCGACTTTCTACCGCAGTTCCCGATCACTCAGAACCCCGTCGCCGACCCATATTCACAACGTAGACCAATTGCAATTGACTCATGCCGTTATCCGAAATCAACTCCAATAGGAGGGATTTCCCTTAGAGAAGCTGCAGCGTTGGTCGCCGGGGGTCTAACGTACATCGACACTCCAAACTTGCTCTCACCACTGTCTCACGCCGTATTTCGAGTGGTGCAAAAAACAGAGATTTGTCTCCCACTCGTGCCCCTGTAAATAAGGTTGCGGAGTTCTTGCAAGATAATTCGACCTTAATTTACAGGCGGTTACGTTCGCGGATATAAAATCCGCTATAAGAGCTATTCACCGAGGTTTTTCCGATGTGGTCTTCTCTCTGTGATAACCCGAGGATTAATCTCCTCTTGGGAGGTATGGCCAATAACTAACCTCATTCCAGGCCTATGGTCGCTCCATTGGATCTTGACCAAGGTTCTTTACTACCTTAAAGGTGCTCCCTTTGAGCCGCTTTCGTCGGCGTCGCTCAGGATCTTACCCCTATACTGAACTGCCTTCCTCGGCCTTGGCTTCTGGGCGGAGATGCTCGGAATTGCATGTGCTTGCGATAGGCAGTCACACGGTTTTCTCGCGGCATGGGGTACTCCTTAGTTTTTTGAGTGGGTTTTCTGGCGAAAAAGTTTAAGGGTTAGTTTTAGCGTAGAGCCTTGGAGGTTAGACACTATCACGAGATCTCACTCCTCGCAAGACTACAAGGTAGGTGCCCGTTCGGTGCCTTGGGATCTTGAGCGTACAAGAACTTTCGTGTTTACACTCAACAACATTTTTTTGTGACCACCCAAAGCTTTTTAGGGCATTGGCCCAAAAGCTTGCTGGGGGTTTTGTTGGTGAAGTTATTAAAGAAAGGTCGGGAGCCCTGTTACTTTGTACTCGGGGGTATCCACGTCAGCCCATTTTACTAGGTCAATGTTGGCCTCCTGGGCCTTTTTTGTCAAAGGGAGTCCGCTAACGATGTTTATCAGAGGAATGGTCGTGACAGAACCCCTACTCTTTCATCATCAACGCTTTCTGTTAAGACCTCTGGTCCTTCGGATGAACAGTCTTTCTTACGTCTGTCCTACTTGGTGTCCGATAGCCAATATGGTGATGTTCACTTGTAGCAATTTAGCCTAGAACCATTGCGGCCAGCGACATGTTGCTTAGGCTTCTTGTTGCTAGCCTCCTTTGGGTATTATTAGGCCCTAGCTGAGACGCCCCCCCCTTCAAGTCCGTCTTTCCCGTTCCCGGGAATACCTCAAACCTTAGCACTATTTTACGGCACGGACGCGATTTTCTCTCACCCCCCCCCCCCCCCTTTATAAGGCGTGCTCGTCCTTACTGAGCGTAGATGATGCAAAGTAGTTACATCTACGCGCAAGGTAAGCAGTAATCCGCGATAAGATATCTCAAAACAATTTGTTTTATCTACTAATAGGATTAGCAATGCTTACCTTGACGTGATGCCCTCCTCCCGCCCATCCCGCTGAGAGGACTCTTCGCTTTGGGTGGTTTTGGTAATTTATGGGCGATATAAGTGCGTAGGTTGCCCGACCTGCTTTGCAGGGGTCGGGTGCCGGTTTGAGGTTGGGGATTTATTGATTTTATGAATTGGTATTCATATCTGAGAGACCTGGATCTTTCCCTTCAGAAATGCAAAGTAGTTATCATCTACGGGTCAAGGTAAGCATGCCAATCCTTATAGATAGATAAAACAAATAGTTTTGGATTTTCTAACACAAAACTTTCTAAAGTTTCCAGTTTACGTCTCCTTGGTGTTCAGATAACATCTGATTTTGTCATGGAATGACATGTCCAGGTTACTAAGAGTGCAATCAACTGTTGGGCTTCCTCAGAACATGTTGTCAACCAAAACAAAGATATTCTTGATATTCTCTCAAGCTTTATTGTTCTCAACACACCTTCTTTTGCCCATTTGATTTTTGCTCGCCAGTTTGGTACGTACAAAATTACTCGAAAAATCATATAAATAATTTGGAAACCATCCAAAGGAAGGCTATAACCAGATGATATTCTTGGTCAGAGAAGGGGTGATCAACCATATGAAGGGCGTCTGAAACACTAATTCTCACGGAACTTAGCCACAGACGGAAATTACCTCTCATACCTGTTTTGTCCGCAACTACTTTGTCTTTAATACTATTCATTCAATTTCTGCAACTGGACTGTAAACTCCCGTCATTCCATTAATTTGCTTTTTAATGATCATATAACTCCAAAAACCGATAGTTTTTAATTTTAACCGTGTTTCTTGCAAATTTCCCACGTATGTGGGCTGAGCTTCCTGAGCCCTTCATAAGATTATTTCATTGTTTATAGCAGTAAGACACTTTTTAAGAAACAATCTGAAAAACATTTCACTGAAATAAGCTTGAAAGCTGGACTCCAAGTATTGCATTTTCTCAATGTAATTTTTTATAAAATTTGTGTCTGCAGGTCTGCCATATCTTCCTTGCTTTCCCAACATTCTGCTTTTTTTGATGCGGGTGGGTGTATGGGAGAACCAACCTGGGTTGGGACATCACATTTTGTTTAAATAAATTGAAGATGTTCAGGTCTTTACAAGGAGTCTCTACTTGGCCCTGCTGGTGTGAGAGTGGCCTAATCATTATCTTCGTTCTTCCAGCAATTGTTATATTTAGGCCTTGTGGAATCAATTGCGAGTTTATATTAATGATACAATGGCAAGGTAGGTAGGGGGGTACCTAAATGGTTTATTTCAAAGTTTAACTATATTTCAATCACTATATATATTTAACCAAAAAGGGAAAGTCATTGCTTTAAAATAGAAAAATTTGTAAATTATTTTTTAGTTTTCTCCGCTTTCAGTGGAAGAACCTGAAGAAAAACCCGGTTCTTCCAAGTGGGGAAAAAAAACCGCGGAAAAAACCACGGTTTTTCCACCTGTGGAAGAAACTGGCGAACCCCTGCTTTATTTATTGATTTTTATTATGTTCTCATTGCATTCGCACGACGATGGCCTCGTGCATCTGAGACGTCTTGACGGAAAATGGCGCGATGGTTCCTCTTTGCATCTGGGCTGTTTCGTCGGGAAAATGACGCGATGTTCCCGGTTGCATCTGGGCCGTCTTCGGGAAAAATTACGCGATGTTTTTCTTGCATCTGGGCCGTTATTGACTTACGATACTTATTCCTGTGCCGAGTAAAACGGCCGAGATGCAATGAACGCAAAAAATTTGGATATCGTTGCATCTGGGCAGTTTGGTTAAAATAAAAAATAGTTGCCATTCGGTGCATTGGGAAGTAGGTCGGCAATAAAGAAAAGGGAGGGTTAACGGTTATAGGGGGTTGTGTTTGTGGGGTGGGGGGGGGGGGGGGTGGAGGGGGGGGGGGGGAACCAACTAAAACAAAGGGGGAGGAACTGAAATTAACTTCTTGAAGGGGGGCTGGGGGGGGGTGGGGGGGGGGTTGGGTGGGGGTGAGCCGGGGGGGGGTGGGGGGGGGGGGGGTGGGGGGGAGGGGGGGGGGGGGGGCAGATATTTTAGTTTTTGTTAAATTGGATTAATAAAACAACTATAATTGTGATTTCTGTCCTGGAACTTTCACAAAATCACGATGGAGTTAGTAGTAAGGCAACATTGTGGTGCACTGAATTAAGAAAAAAAACATGCAAAAAAAATTAACATATTAATTATTCATTTACACATTGTAACAATTTTACACTTTTACTCATAAAAAATACTGGGTCCACCCAGCTCCAGAATGTCTCTGAAGTTCTAAACCATCTGGGATAGCCGGGGATTAGCCTGTCGGTGGCGGACAGTGTTGCTTATCAATGGTGCCATGATGCCTGACTTGTGAAAACAACATGTTTTAAATACTCAGTTAAATAATCAATAAAACTTCAACAAGTGTTTACAAAGATTTTTATTTGAGAACTTCCAACCCATGTACTCCAATAAGCGGAAATTGGCATTACAGAGTCGTGAGTGCATTGGGGTAATATCATGTGATCTTTAAAATCTTGCAAACCACAACGAGGTTGCTGTAGTTTCCAATGCGATCAACTCTGCCGTTACCACAAAAATGCCTGGCATATTGCGTTTTGTGTGCTGTTTTGGTTTTCATACCTGTCAACATTTGTATATACGACAAAACAATATTTTGCTTCAATTGGAGTGATTAATGCTGGTAAAAGACAAGAAAATCTAATGAATTCATGTAGCTCCTAAGTTCCTCGCATTGGAGAGTACAGCAACCTTGTGGCAGTTGTTTGAGGACAAGGGTTGCACTTAAGGTTTGAAACAAGGGGTCCAGTGGACCCCTTTAACACCTGGAATTGCAATTGGGCGTCCACTCCAATCGCAAATTCTGGGGGTCCACATTTTGGGTTCCAAATTGCAGGGTCACTTCAATAACAAGCATGTGCATATTTCAATCACTAACAATGCAATACTATAGCAGCCCAATCTGCCATGAGCGGACCTCCAGGAGTCTGAGCTTGCCGAAGTGGGATGGGTAGGATAAACTTACTTATATTCCCTCCATGTTTGCAATCATTTAAAGATTTTTTTCGAAAAAAACTTGTATTATATACATTAGTATCATTTAAACTAAATTAAAATACACTTACCTCTTCAGTCATCCTATCGTGACTTGATTCAGCGCTAAAAATTATGGCCGAATGACCGGAGGTGTACCGGGTTTCACATAGGTAGGCCGTGCTTTTGTAACAAGTAAATCCGATGCACGATTAGAACATGCGTCTGATCAACTGAACGATTATCGAATTTACTGCTCGATGCCTCGAAAGAATATCTGACGTTATTTGTGCATTGCAGAAAATTTTTTTTTTCATTAGGAGGAAAAAAATATAAAAAACAGTGATTCAGTGATTCAATCAAGTCCAGAACATCAACGATATTAAACCAACAAATAAAGCTGCACAAAAAGTCGCACATAACAGTTGGACTGAGTGGGCACAATACACGTCTCTCTTCAGATTGAACTTCACGAAATAAAAAGCTTGACAACTCACAAGTTGATCAGGCAATGGAAATCGCACCATCTTCCTGCTTGATTATTTTTAATTTATCGGTCACCAATCGTAAATATATCTTGAAATAAATCTTGGCGCAGACTTTCAATTCTTAACGTTTTTCGAGTTAGCAAATTAAATGATAAACATACATAGACAATTTTGGAGTCCAGATCCACTAACGTTAACCAATTGCAATTGCAATTTAGACTAGAGTAAGCTGTACAACTGCAGCATAAAAATGTCAGCCTTTGAGTAGATCTTCACAACATCGCTACGAAACACGGTTTTCGTTTTGAAAAATTATCTGAAGCGTCCACTGATAAACAGGAAACCCATTCGCTACTAAAAATTAACGGAATTTTGCATTTGAGAAAGGTGAAAGAATGAAATTAGATAGGGGAAGTGAACGGAAAAAATCACGTGCCTTTCAGTGTAGATATTAGGAAAGTTTTCCAAAGGGTTTGTACAGATGCGCGGAAGACAAGTTCTCGGTTACGGACCCGCCATTTTTTCTGTGCATCTGCGCACAAATATGGGTTTCAGGCCTGCGGGCCTTCCCTTTGCCGCTGGTTTCCCTGTTCCATTTCTGTACGCTGCTTTATTTTGCTTGGCCCCATGGTCCCGCGGCGTTCTGCTGAGGAGGTTCCCCCCCCGCAGGGTCCTCTGTTTCCGAACATTTCACTCGGCCCCCTCAGCCATGACACCAGTCTCGTCGCAAAGGGCAGGAGGGATGCAACGCGAAAGAAAAAAAAAAAGAGAAAAAAAAAAAACAAAAAAAAAAAAAAAAAAAAAAAAAAAAAAAAAAGAAAAAGAATGAAAAAAAAAAAAAAAAAAATCAAAAAAAAAAAAAAAAAAGACAAAACTTAAAAAAAAAAAAAAAAAAAAAAAAAAAAAAAAAAAAAAACAAAAAAAAAAAACTGGCAAATTCATCATTGGAAATTTATCATTTGATGAGTTACTTGGAAATGTCAATACTTGATTAAGACGGGCGTGATTTTTCTGGGTTTTTTTGAAGAGTCCAGAGGACGCAGTTAGCTCAATAAAAATGTAATTTTATGGTACGAAATGGCAAAAGAGCGTCCTGGATGCCAAAACGCAAATTAGTGCGACCCCTGTTGAGGAATCCTGACCTGCAATGCCCAGTCAACCGGAAGTCATAATAAACCCAATTACGTGTTGTTCCTAAAAAAACCACGCCCCTGCTCTAATTAATGCCCCCCTACGATTTTGGATTAAAAACAATTCAAGAAAATGAGTTAAGCTTACATAAATCGCTCAGGAACTAATGGCCAAGGACTGTCGTCATCCGTATATAATCGCGGTTGTCATCAATGCTTTCTTACAAAGTACAAAGGCTGTTTGTGGATTTATGTTGATAAACGACTCTGCGAACTCCAGTAAGCTTTTATAAACTGTGTATGGTGATTTTGCGGGAATTTGACTTTCCCTTTTGGACTGTAATAAACGCCCCCTTTTGAACATGCCCGCCCACGGGGAGTTTATTAGGAACCAATACGGGTTAAGGCTTATTGGATTCATGATATGGAATTATAGGACATAATAATAATAATGTGGGACTTATGATGATACTTGGAATCTATTCAAGGTAAGCCTCATCAGTTCTAAAAAGGTCATAAGTAAATTTGAAAGAAGATGCAACAGGGCCGTCTGAATTGAAACCACATGAAAATTGATGCTATAGTATATCAACCCATCGGGTCACCGAAGGAAAAGTTTTGGACAGCGTCGCATAGTTAGAGAGGAGGCAGAAAATATGTTGCCCGGTTCACCTGTTCATGAAGAATAGATAATCTGGCCTTTGAAGTTTACATGGCGAGTGCAAAGACTTTGGTGTTCCTTTGTATCCAAACGGAGCAACATGGGTGCGGCTCAAAAGTCGGGAAGTTGGATGACGGGCCAGAAATCACCGTCAGGAATAACATGAAGCAAATGCGAGTCAAGCTTAGAATGTTTGAGAGTTAAAATGTAACTTATAAAGGCGTTTAGTTGATTTGAATGGTTTCATTGAGCAGAATTGATTTTTCTCTGCTATTGGACTTTATGCTCAATAGATTTAGCGTGGAAATTTAATTTCCATCCACTGCACATTCCCTCATTCAATGCATTACATTAGGAAAAGTACTAGAGGTGGACAACGATGGGTTGAATTCATCTACGAAAATAGAATTGTAATTTCAATGAAGAAAATGAGATGGATCTACAGTGTGAGTCAATAAAAACCATACATTCAGGAAATAATGTTGTTCTTCAAAGGTTTAAACGGTGGATTTTGTGCTTGAATCTGTGCTTTGGGTGTTTACCAGCGATCACAGGCTATCAGACTAATTTATATGGTGTCTTTAGGACTTTGGGTTCAGAAAAACTATGGGCAATTTTGCGGATGGAGGAGGAGGACCTAAAAATTCCGTTTGGCCGATTTAGCCATTAAATGCCGGAGAGACTGACACGACGTATACCATAAAACACATTATAGCAAGACCATTCACACATTGCATTTCAGATCGTATCGATTTTTCTCGACAAAACATTCAGTTGAATATAAAATGATCTATGATTGTCACATAATTATAAGTAAAATAAACCTTCAACAAAATAAAAAATACCAGTGTTCAATAAGAAAGAGTTGGTTATTGAAAATCACTCCCATATCAATGTCTAGTTTACATGAAACATCATGAAATGACTCAGAGAGTTTGTTTTACATCTCTAAGGTAATTATTTTGCCAAATACAGTTTACTCAGTGTCCAGAATGCAAGAAGAACTAAAGCTGAAGTTTTTGTAAATAATTGGAATTTCTTCTTATCGTTTCCAAACAAAGTGTGGTTCTCAAATATGAGCCAGCCAGAGATGGGTACAACGTCTGGCTTGCTTCACTGAATCGCAAGGTCCTTGTTTGTGCTTGTTGCTCCAGCAGTGGGCAGACCAAGAGGTGTTCCATTGTATGTGGTGCTGTTCCACAACCACCAGGTAGTATCCTGATCTGCTTCAGATAGCCCCACTTATGCAAGGAAACTTAGATCGGGCCATTTAATTGGAATTAAAAACATACAATTCAAAATATCGCACTGTTTTTTTTTCAAGCGGAATACAAAACCGTATATGGGTTTCACTTTAGCTCCAAAGTTTCCTTGTAGGTTTAAAACAAGAGCAGATTTCAGTAGCTTCCCACAATGCATTGCTTCCAATGAGGTTTTTGTACAGGTACTGATGTGAATCGGTAGTGATGAAAATGGTTATTTGAAAGTACTGATCACAAAAAAGTGCATTTTAAGAAATGTTCATCTCTAAACGATTCATATGACAACCTGACAAAAACTTCAATGGAAGCATGCATTGTGGGAAGCCAATGATCTATTCTCTTGGTTAAACCATGAAATATTGCTGAACCGAAGTAAGTAAAGTAGGGGCTTATTTCCATGGTGTTTTGTAAACTGAGATGAGAAAGGAATAACTTTGACATTTTTCCTTTAAATCTCCTTGTACGTGACATATTTGAAATTCCCATTTTCAGGGGCACAATGGCAGGGACCATGATGCTGTAGGGTCTTAAAAATCCAAATGTTTTCCTGACTGCATGTAGCAGTAGAATTTCACTGACCCCATTATAGAAATGGTAAATGCCCCAGACCTTAAGTTTGTGATTTTATGGTGTTTCAATGTTTGGACCCTTACTTTGAGATTGACTCCAAGTTTGACTTTGAGAATTCTCCCTTTTATGAAATACTGCTAGGTGCTTTGCCTACATGTATGATACAGGCGAAAAAAAATGGTGACCCATGTGAAAAAGTCACTAAAAGTAACCCCAAACTTGACAGGCGGATGCATAATGCATAGCATGTACCAAGTCCTCTAGTTTTCTTGCATGAGTTTAATTGTACGTTAAAATGGATGCTAAGGCTCATCTAAAGTATGTTGTAAATTCTGTTTTTGTGCCTTGCTTCATATTTAAAGTGCTTAGAGTTTATTACATTCAGTGACCAAATGAAAAAACTCTACTATGCTTAAGTGCCAGTCTCTGAAAGTAAATCAGAAATGACTTTGTACTGCACAGGTCTGTTGGACAAGCTAGTGCAAGTTGAGCAATACCAACAATTTTGCTTTGTAGAAATGCCCCTCATCATGTGAAATTATGTATTTCCATATTTGGGGACACCCACAGCTATTGAATCCATGCTGCTGAAGGTCTCTAAATGCTCCAAATTGTATATTGCATGTTGTGACTCACAGACAGGCAAGAAATCTAAATGTTACTTGCGGGCTTAATACTTACTCTGAAGTAGATCAAGACAAATTGACATTCTCTCTGGGATGCAGAAGAACCTCCAAATTACCCTAACTAATATCCATAACCAAAGGGTGGGTTCCCACGTGGGGACATATTACCCAACATGACCCCACGCAATACACTGATTCACTGCTCTATATTTGGACTTACCATAAGGTTGATTTTCTGTACTTTTAAGGTATTGATCTAAATCGGGGTAGTTTTCAGGTTCTATAGTGTTCTTTTAACCTTATACGACCTGGCAGGCCTCCTTTAATCCCTCACCCTTGTTTCCCTGTTTTGAGTTCGTATTTTAGGGTTCGGGAGGAACCTTTTTATTTGGTACTTTTTGGCTTGAGTCGGTGCATAATTGACACCGTTGCGTTTCACGGGGCCCGCCATTTCGTCTCCCGTGATTTCCTTCCGGATTCCCTTTATCCTGTCTTTCCTTTGTATTGTTCTTTTTTACACAGTGTTAAGGACAGTTAGCTATGAGTTATGTTCGGGGAAATATTTATGTTTGGCTTATATATTTCCATTAGTGTTCAGGTATTCATCTTAATTTCAGTTTTATTTTTGTTTCCCTTACTATTGGGATGAAGTGTTAATATTCTGCGGACAGCTTTGACATTCGAGACTCGTCACGCTTCGACGAGGGCAGACATATGCAGGGGAAAGGTAAGCTGTAAGTCTTTGATCGGTCTCACCCCAAACCTGAGGCAAAGCTGGTTGCAGTGAATAAGGTGAACAAACAGAGCTCCGAGACTTAAAGGTCTGGGGCCGAGTTTCCGATCGGCCAATGATTCGTAATCTCGTCACAAGAGAGCCAATCGTTGCTGAGATTCGGCTCTTCCGATGGGACACTTTTGTCGGAATTTCT
>JAMKCH010025014.1:0-19306 GCA_023653785.1 Ophioderma brevispina | reverse complement strand
ACAACTCCACATCACCTCATCCCTATACCTCCACTCGCACTAATCAATCTCAGCACTCCCCTCTGAGGGTCCAACCGCCTTTCCTTTTTTCATTTCTTTATTTGCCTTCACCACTTCTCCCGGCTGACCCTCTTAACTGGCCTTTCCCCCACATCAGCCTCTACCTTCTGATCCCCTCATTCTCCTCATTCATGAATTTCTCCATATGCTCTTACCAGACTCTGCCTATCTTTCTCAACTGAATTCAACTTTTATGGATTTTTTTAATTCAGAAATCAGGTATATGCCAATTTTTGCAATTTGGGAGTTCAAAATAGGGATGAATCCTATTGACCAGGGAAGGTTAGCAGGTACCAATAAGCTATATTCAGGAGGTAGGAGGAAACCAGAGTACTCGGAGAAAACATGTGGGAAGAGTATGGATCGAAAACCAAATTCCACATAAAGCTGCCTTTATGCCTCTACTGGAGTTGCACCAGAAGACCTCATTGTGAGAGGCAAGGGAAGATATAGATACACTGCCCAACTTTCCCAAAGGCTGGAGAGGCAACCTGACAATTGTACGACTAATTCAAAATCAAAATGACTTACTGGTGGACTAGATTCACAGCCTATTGTGGTAATGCACCTAGCACATAATGTAATGCTGGTATGGTTGTAGCCATTTGTTTGTCATCATAATTCCTGGCATCACCACGGTTGAAGTTCAATATTATCACGTCTCAGGATGTATGTACCAATCTCACCTGGAATGTAACAAGTAAGTAGGCAACTATCAACTAAACAAATTCACCATGAAAGTTAATGCAGTGTTGTGGATGCACAAGGTTGTAGTGCAATAGCTGCCATATTATACATCTGTGTGCTGCCATGTAAATTAGGATATCTTAAGTTATCTTTCCTTAGTCAGTGGCCACTTGAAATGGGTCTATAGTTGATTTAGCCTTTTATCAAGGCTTTGATTATTTATTCATTGTGTGAAGTCCGCCCCTCTCTGGACCTCTCAAAGCTGAGTGTCGTAATCAAAGCCTTTTTCGCAAATATGTCCTTTTCTTTGTTACTTATTGTTTTTTCGGTATATTTCTCGCTGAGAACGTATAGCTATCCGTTGATTGGTCAATGATGATGTCATCGTTCGCTTAAAATAGTTTCCCAGAATACGAGTTTATTGGACCTGAATCAATAACCATTCAATTTTGAAGTTTTTGGTAACAATTCAAAACACAGGCGCATACCATTACAGCGAGGAATCCCTGATACGCAATCTGGGAATTAAATGGCGAACTAACACTCTTGCTGCTTGTGAAAACGGCCCGGTGAAAGTCATGGTGGAATTACAATGCATCGTGTAGGATCCCGGTGACGGTGTGGATTATTTCGATCTAGCTGCAGCCTGTGCCGAGTCCCGGTGCGGTGCTGAGTATATGAGATAGCTTATTGAAGCTACGGCTACGGGACTGATGTGATACGGTTTTACTATAAATGTGAATTTCCGTCATTGTAGTGGAACCATGTTGTATTGTTTTTACACGTAGTTTTCATTGCATCGTTCAGCCATGGTTCGGCCGAGAATTTTAGCCTTAATTGTGCAGTATGTTGGACATTTTGGAGGTGCCTTGCCTTGCAATTGTGTCATGGTAAGTTGCCGATGTAAGTTCTTGTCTAGACTATGACTCTAGGAGGTGCGTGTTCCCTAAATTCCTCGGCCGTGGACTTTGTGAATAGACTTCATTTCTGGCTGGAATTTTGGGATGTTCGCCACACGCCACAATTTGCGTGGCATGATGATACCGTGTCATATTCAATCTTTTAATGTTAAACATCACTTGTCATGTCTGTGAGTGGCAATGAATTTTGACTGGTCACTGTAGTACAAATATTTGATAAATGACTGACGTATCCTAGTCTAGTCTCATAATTTCAGTTGTTTTTGCATTGAAGGTGTGAATAACTTTTCACTGTGGACTTTTATTTCTACAGAGCTGGGCTTACACTAGCCCTAATCTGCCATCTCACATACCGTACGGACTCACTTCGCAGCTGTCAAAATTTCGTCGAGTGAACTATTTTTGCTTTGGAATCGTATGCTAATCAGGCCGTGCAAAAAATCGATATGGTAATATTTTTGACGGGGCACGTCATCCGTATTGGCAAGTAATCCTGAGATGTTGTCATCGATGAAATTGGGCGTGGCTTTACGATGACGACATACGTTTGATTGACACCTTATGCTTGCACAGGGAAATCCCAATTTGCGCAAGACGCCTCGCTCCGCCTCGGCCTCGACGCCTCCGGCGTTCGACACGCGCCTCGGCGCGCTCGCGGTTGGTGATAAAAATTGCGAGCGTCTTTTGACAAGACTATAGTTGATTGGTCACCTGAAGAAACCATTTCAAAATCACTGACCAAGACTTAACATAATAGTTTAGCATAACAGTATGTTTCATGGGAATTTGACAAATGGCGCTATTGCACTTACGATCTTCATGCGTTCACATGATAATTAATTCTCTTTCCACAAGGGTGTGATAAAGTGGTTTTGTTGGAGAGCTTTTTGATCACCTATTTTTAGAATATAAAGAAGACAAAGGCGATTTTTTATACAAATTTTCTTCCGAATTTGCAGTGATTCTTGTGGTAATAACCCTACCGAGAATGTTGTTTCCAAAGGTTTTATTGGGTCAAACCCGAACAAACGAAATCAAAAAGTATGTTTTTGGAAACTTGCCCGCTTCGTAATCGTTCCCAATTGAAGCAGGCGTTTGATTTTTCTGTGCGTGGAACGCGAAAATATTTGCCAAAAACACATTATGTTTTAATAAATCATCTAACTGGAAGCCTGATTTCCATTTCCAATGTTACTGAAATAATATGCATTTCCTCTTCTGAGAATGAATGTCCCCAAAAATCCTATTTTACGACCCCTAAAGAGAAAATGGTCGCGACCAGTGACCCCAGGTCACACCTGTCGACCATATCTCTTCCTTAATTCCGTTCTGGCTCAAGCCCACACGGGACGGCGTATATCTCATGCTGTGGGGGGCGGGCCTGGAAGTGGAATCAACCTTGGAAAGGAAATCAGGCTTCAGTTAGATGATTTATAAACATAAAAATTGTTTTTGAATAAATTACCTGAACTGATTTTCCTTTAACCATTTTTACTGAAATAATGCATTAACCCCCGTTGCAATGAATATTTTCAATCAACACCAGACTGACTCACTCAGTCGGATGTGAGTCATATATCTCAGAGCAGTGCAACAGAATGCAGCCAAAAGGGCGAGACCTGCACTAACATAAAGTAACATCTGTTAAAGGCCTAAAGGCATAACATAAAAATCGTGACATAGATGCTCACCTGACAAACGGAATCCTCCGGGGCGAGCGTCATATCGGCAACCGGATGGGAGACTTTAGGGTATAATGTAGTTTTAATTTAGTGTTTGTTTTCTGCATAGTGCCCCGCAACTTTTCTCTTGGGAGTTTGTACTTTCTGTAATACACCGACGAAAACGTTGTGGAGCCCTCCACGACATAGCTTCGCAGTATTTCGGCATGCTGATTCCGCGGTGATAGGCCCAGGACGACGTGATGTTTTTACTGACTGAATGGGCTCGAGCCTGAGAAGCTCCTATCACCGCGGTGGAAGCATTAATTACATCGCTAATCTATCTAGCAAAATTGGTCGCTTTCCCGACGCGGACCCGTGGGGGGAAGCGTGTGTAGAAACAGGAGTCTTTCGAGCCCCTGAAGCGGACTAGTTTACGTTTATAGTACTCAAGGGCCCGAACAGGACACCACATGCGATCTTCCCGCACCGAAGACTGACATGCAATTCGGGGTAAGATAATTGTTTTAAGTGTCGGAATGAGGATGAACTAGTTTTTTGCCAGAAAATCCGGCCTAAAGAACCATTTGACCCTGTCCCAAGGAAGAATTCTGAAGCTGACATCGAGATATTCTTATCTCCGAGCATCGTCTCCCAGAGGCGAGAGCGACCATGACGACGTCTTAATGGTGACTGTTTTATGTGATGCCTCAGCCATTGGTTTCGAACCGGGGGCTTCACTATAGTCTAAGAGTATTAAGGTCCTTCCTGGTCCGGAGGTCGTGTAGTTAAACATTCCCCTCTTAAAGGAGACGGACGATCCATCGTCATTATGGTTGATCCGTCGTCGAAACCTCTATGGATCGCTAGGATAGCGGACATTTTTTTTTTTGCTGTAAGTTTTTTTGATCATGGCAAAAGTCAGCCTCTCTCGGCTACAGATGCCCTAGTCGGAGACACCTCTCGTCGTTCACACCAGCTGAAGTAGGGTCCAAGACGGCTTAGAGAAGCATTCCATGGTGGACTTCTTCTTCCTGTTGATTGAGCGAGGCAGCCCTCTGCGAAAGCCAGAATCTCCGCATCGCTGCCGGATAATGGCCATGCAGTCAACGCTAGGTGCTGCAGCGACAGACCGGGCGGCTCCCTCCACCGGAAGGGATATTGGTCCTCGTACGGTTCGTAGAACGCAGCAGCATAGCCGCCAATCGATTCACCATTGTACAAAAAAAAAAAAAAAAAAAACAAACCAAATGTGGTTTCGGCCAAAAGGGGGCGATGAGGATGACACGGCACGCCTCACGCCCAATTTTCGTAACTACACGATGTAGAATCGGCGGGAAGGCATACGCCGTGAACCCCGACCAGTTCTATCGCCAGGGCGTTGACTGCGTATGCACCCGGGTCGTGAGTGCGGGTGCAGTACAGAGGGGGAGCTGGTGACTCAGGTCGAGGCGAAACAGGTCGATCTGAGGGACATATAATCTCTCGAAGATCTCTCGCACGACATCTCGGTTCAGGATCCTTCCGAGGCCGTCATCCTGCCGAGTGACAGATCGTCGGCAAGGAAGTTGACGGCCCCTGGAATGTGTCTGCGACATAGTGATGGCCCGGGTTCCGACACCACGCTATGAGAAGCATGGCATCGAGACACGGGGACCGGATACGAGCACCACCTGCTGTTGATGTAGGCCACCACGGTGGAGTGTCCGTCTGTACCATGACACTGGAGTTGGTCCACCATCGCCTCGAAGTGAGCTAGAGTGTTCTACGCCCACAATTCGAGGCGATGACCATGGGCCTGAGCTCGGTCCCGGGACCACGTCCCCGAGGCGCTGAGGTCTAGCGGTTGATGAAACCCCCCCAACCGACTTGACGCGTCCGTCGTGATAACAATAGCGACAGGAGGCGCGGGGAAAGAAATTCCCCGAGTCAGGATGGGCGGTGAAACCACCATGCCAGGTGTTCCCCGATCCCTGCATTGATAGGAATCAGACGGGAATCTGGGTGCTGGATCGCCTGTAGTGTCGTCCGAGGTGCATTTGAAGCAGCCTCATATGGAAGGGACAGTACGGGCGAGGTCGACGAGACTGGGCCACAACCTAGGAAGGAGAAAAGCCCAGTCTCAAGCGGGGGCCTGCATAAGCAGCGCCATGGATGTTGCAGTCAGTCTGGAATAACGACATCCACCGCTCGGCCGTCGGTTCGGCAATGCCCGGAAGAGTTGCAGCCGAGCACCCAGATACCCCAGGTCTGAGAGGGGGTTATGCTCGATTTGTCGAAGTTGACAGTGAAGCCCAACCTCTGCACCACATGGATGGTACGGCTGACCATCTCGGTCGTCGCTGGTGCGACGGTCCATAGATTAGCCAGTCGTCCAAGTACATGCAGAGGTTGACACCTACGCCTGAGGTGGGGAAGGCGCCCCACTTCCCGTGTCACCATCGTGAAGACCCTGGGAGAGGTGGAGTCCAAAGGGGAGGACCACGTCCACCGTACGGGGACTGGCCACGGGATTTGGAAATCTGAAGACAGCGACGGTCTGTTTTTGCGGACTGGAACGTGTAGGTAGGCGTATTTCAGATCCAAAGAAGAAGCCCAGCTCCCCTTCAAAGGACAGCGCAGAATTGACACGAGAGTTTCCATCCTGACTTCTTCTGCTTGAGTACTGATTCAGAGGCTCAAAGTTCAGGATGGGGACGCCCACTCCCCGGTCTTCTGGGAGGGGAGGGAAGCAAGAAGGAAACGTCGACCAACACCCCTCGGTGAAGGGGGTGGGGGGGCGACAGATGGGAAATGGGAAAATGGCACTCTTACCAAGGAGCGCCGAGACCTAGGCCAGAAGAACTTGGTTCGTCGCCCCCCCCCCCCCCCCCAGGAAGGGGGGTGGGGTTTGTGGGTCTCGGATGGGAAGTCGCCGGGGGTTAGGTTTCGCGTGATTCTATTCGATACCCCCGTTTCCACACACTCAGCCCCAAGGTGCGGGGAGAAGAGAAAAGAAAGAATGGATGGCCATTCCCGCACGTAAGGAACTTCGCGGCCGCCCACCGGGGTGGGAAAGGCTCCTCCCGAGGAGGAGACCCCGCGGCCGCCGTTGCCCTCAGGACGAGGAGTCTTCCACTTCCCAGGCGCCTTGCTTTTGGGAGGGGGGGACGAGCCTTCGGCTTGGCCTCGGATTCTGAGAAGAAGTAGCCGGGCTTCTTGGGTTGTGTGAGGCGGTGTCGACTTCGCATGCTTGGCGGCACGGCTGGCAGAAGAGGAGCGCGAGCGCTTCATCTTCTTCTTAGCCGAAGATCTCCCCGGAGAGATTCTTAGCCTGAGCCTACTTGAGCGCCTGCTCCGATTCCACGCATTCCGCTGAAGGCAAGTAGTGAGTCACCGAACGAACCACGAAGAGGACGTCCCGCGACTCGGGCTTGGTCTTAGAGACTTCCGATTTGCAAGACGGGCTCAGGGTGCGCAGCGTGAAGCAGGCGTTCTCGCGTAGCGGAAAAGGCTGAGGCGACGCGCCCAGAGACATTGAAGCCTCCGTTTGCAGAGTCACTAGCGAGGATAGGACGGTCAAGGCAAAGAGGCTTCCGAGGAGGGGGGGGGAAAGCTCCACCCTCGCCCACCGAGGATCTGATCTTGTGGGCGAGGACCATAGATAAAGCACCTAGTCTGATACCAGAGGTCAACGCCAGGTCTAGGTGCCTCAACTGGTTCCTCCCAGGAAGGGGGAGACGCAGAGTCGGGGCGGCTGCCCGTTGGCAGCTTGGCTGCTAGGTCGAGATCTATGGTTGGAGTCCTCAGGAAGGAGTTGCAGTCTCCTTCGGTAGTTCTCAAAGACTTGGCGAAAGTTTTCACCGGTACGTAGAGAGCTTCTGAGCGACCTCCCCGGAGCGCGTTCCACCGAAGACCAACGTCTGTGGGAAGCGTCAACGGCTGGACGCGTTCCGGAGGGAGGATAGGGAAGCCCAGATTGAGCTGTCTCTCCTCCCCGCACACGCTCCGGCGCGCAAGGCAGGCCGGGACTCTCTCAGCCGCCATGCAGCAGCACATGAGGGGTGCACGCGGGGCAGCGAATCCACTCCTCCTTGCTCTGCACTGCCCGGACTCGACGGCTGCGAAGGAGTATCCTAAGTGACTCTCCTTCGAGCCCGAGTCCACCCCGGACAGCGCTGTCCTCCGAAAACATCGGAAGTCTGAGGCTGGTAGAGTCCTGAGAGGACGGTGCCACAGAACGAGGGACGGAGGCGGAAGGCCAGGCGATGCCACCTGGGCGGCGACAACAGGGCCTCCCGCAGGGACTAAACCAACTGGCATAGGCTGGGCCGCAGGGAGCTTAAGGTTCGGACCTGCCAACCCAGCCCAACCCTGTACAAGGGTACAGGCTGGAAGGCGTGGGGGAAGGACGACACCCCAAGTCCCAGGACGTAAGCCGAAGGGGGAAAAGGGGAAGGGGACACACGAAAAGGAAAAGGACAACTACATCCTTCCTCACCTGGCTCCCTCTACAGCGGTACAGGCTGTTACCGCCGCAGATGAGTGGCTCCCAGAAGAAAAGGAGACAAACTGCGCAGCAGCGGCGCAACTGCCCCGCTCGAAAAGCGGGGTTCAGAAGCAAGGCCCCGACAGCACCTGGTGCCTGCGGCTGGGCAGGCGACGCGGCGGAGCAGTGTGGATATAGCCTGGAGGGGCTCCCGCAAGAGGGAAAAAGCCCAGTCGAAAGACCATGCTAGGCTGTCCCACCCCAGCCGTCCAGCCCGACTGGGGTGGGGTGAGTAAGCCACATACGGGGATGCAGCGTAAATGATAAACGGTAGGCTGCGGAGGGGGGTACTGTGTCCCGCAGGAGGCAGGCCACAAAGGCTCCCCGCAGAAACGCAGAGGCGGGGCCACCCACCGGGTACCCCATAGGCGGACCAGCCGCGGAGACTGGTGCCGGAAAACCAGCACTAGATACCGCAGCAGGCGTACCCGCGTAAGAGGCGTGAGCCGACTAGGTCCAGCTGGGGCATCTGCGGAGGCTAGCCCAGCGGAGCACCACTCGCTACGACCAAGCCCCGAAGGGCCCAGGAGAGGCGTGCGCGCCAGCTGAGGAGGCTACTGCATTGACTAGCAAGGCTAGTCACGCGGGGTTCAGTGAGCGTAGCAACACTGCGGCGTCCCGCCAAGGATACCGAAGCCAAGCCCCCAGGGTTTGCCGAAATACCCGAAGAGTAATGGCCACCCGTGGTCGCGGTCGAGTGCCCGAAAAGAACCGGGACCCGTAACCCGCGCTAGGTGTGGACACAGAGGCGATGGATTAAGCCCCGGGCGCGACAGGGCACACCATCACTCACTTCTACCGGAGTGCCCGCAGCCACCAACCCCCCAGGGGGATTGGCAGAGCAGACCGCGACCAGCCGCACGGGAGCAGCCTAGGGTGACCAGGCGAGCCAGTGGCCGGTGGCGCGCTGAGGAGGCGGGCCCGAGCCGCCCCGTCAGCATGCCGCGAAGTAGCCGAAGCTAACCCCCACCTTTGGAGCACCAGCAGCAGCAGCGGCTGCCTTGGTAGAACCCCGGACCGGAGCCCGAACTACCACCCCCCCTCCACGTGTACGAAACACGAGCGGCGTACCCATGTTCAAGGGTTTGCCCATTTTATTGGACATCCGAAAGTCCATACAAAAAAGAGGCGCACGGTTCGGTGCGGGAACAGCCTGTGATCGACACCAAGAGGATGGGGATCAAACTATTGAATTGGATGCGGGGCCCACCGCAACGTACGCAATTATGCGCCTGAATGACGGGTGGGGGTGGAGGTGAGTTGCTAGATGGCATAGCGTGCCAAATAAAAACCGTTCAGAAAAAATAACAGCGTTGCCGTGGAGGTCTCCCGGTACGCAAACGTCCCGACACAAAAAACCACTCGGTAACTGAGTCACCAACGGTTAAAGAAATTTTTCCAAACACAATTTTTGAACATTATTTTATAAGTAGACCACAAGCATATAAATAAATAATACACACACCAGACCATATTAATGTAGCAAGCAAACGCCCGCTAACCAAAGAAAACATAACAAACTCACACCATAGTCCAAAGGCATCCCCAAAGAAAGAAAAATGTGAGTTCATGCTGGGCTGGCCTTGTTTACCTTATTTTCACGCTACACAGATCACTTGACCGCAACGGCGGCAAAAAAAAGGATACACAATAAGAGCTCTCCGACGGTGAAAAAGTCTAAGTGATTCCGTACGATTGAGCGCTATAAATCCACTATATCGTTTAGTATATATCCAGAATAGTTACGGTATAGTAGTAGGAGTATGTGTGTATATGGAGACAACTAGTCCAGTATACAAAAAACTCTCAGTTAATTTTGGCTGCTAATGACAGAGCTGCGGGGTAACACGCGTCCGTTTGGTTAATGGCAGCCAAACGGGAATGATGAAGAGCTATGGTCGACAGGGTGTGACATGGGGTCACTGGTCGAGCCCATTTCATCTTTTAGGGGTGCGTGCTTAAAATAGGTATTTTGGGGCATCCACTTCTCAGAAGGGAAACGCATATATTTCAGTCAACATTGGTGTAAAGGAAATCAGTTCAGTGTATGGATTTGCAAAATCAATCATATGATCTTATTACATAATGATGGAGTATCATCTTATTACTTCAGCGTGTTCAATACATTGGTAAGAATCAAAACATTGGGGTGCTTCTTTCGGGAAATGTATTTGTCTCTGGATAAAAACACATCCCTACATCAGAAAGGACTTCATGCTCCAATCACATGTTTTTTGTGTGGAGACGATTCATCACATCAGTAATTTTGAAAGCCCTGTTTGTTTAAAAGTTTGGGAAATATTTGGAAAATGAAAATCTATTTTCCGAAATGCGAAGCTTTCTATCTTTAATAGGATTTTATGACACCCTGTACATCAGTATTTCTTACCATTAGGAGTTTCTGGCTTTTGTCCCCCTTTTAATTTGATCGTATCCAAGACTCCAGGATCTACATTCCCATGTGGAGGTAGCACGCCTATGGAATTTCCTCATGTTGTAGTAGCAGGGAGAAATCGATGCTAGCAATACCAGCACGTATGAACTCTATTGTATTACTAGTAAGTGGTTGTATGGTGAAAGCCAGAGGAATCTATAAACAAGACAAGTTTAAAGTTAAATTTCACATTTATTATTTATGATTAATCTTGTTAAACGGTAATTCCCAGCTATGATAAAAACACTTTCATTTCATGGGGACCAGCCCAGCCATTGAAGCTATCGTTCGTAGTTGTTAGTAGTTTAGTTAGTTAGTTAGACCCAAAGTTTTAAATACGGTGGGTCCCCGTCAACGGGGGTGCCGGATTACACCTCACACTCAAGCAATACTGCTGTGTGAGTAATTTATTGGAGCAAAAGATTAATTGACCGGATGCCATTCCTGACACCAATCCACAGTTTTGGCAGGGGGCCTAGCCTTTGGGGCAACTATGCACACCATATACCAACGGCAGCATGTGATGGATGGACGCCAGCTCTTCCAGAGATGACGCCCTTGAAGGGTAGATCTCATTTTCATTACCAGGGTAACACTACCCTACTCATCAATTTCATAGAAAAATTCGTGGGGGTGACAGTTTAGCCGCGACATCGGCCTGGGACAGGTAGTACTGGTTACCAGGTACCAGTAAGAAGCCCCTCCAGGGAAACCTGACCTGACCTGAAGCTTATAACCCTATGAATGAAGGTGTCTCCGTATGGACACCTGTCTTGTATTTAAGTGGTTGTTAACAAACAGGGATGGGAAGTGGGTATATAATTAATTTCCTGAAAATTTATCCAGCCCTTGCCCCAGTGGCCAAACGCTTGCGCGCAACGCTAACGTTTATGCATGAATCGTTCCCAAACAAAAACTTTACAGTGAAAGGAGTTAAATGGGTCGATCCCCTACCAAAAATTGTGGGTATACTTTTTAATTGGTTGAACTAACTTTTCACCAATGTCCATAAATGTAAAAAAAAGTTTAACCAACAAAAATTACTTCTGGATTTTTTTTTATTATGGCCAAATTTCCAGAAATTTCGTACGTCTTACATCCCAGTAATGAAGAGGAAATAAAACTTCCTGGGCTTCCAAAGCAAGGACTGAAAACGAGACAAAAAAAGAAGACAAATTCCACACCCTTAATCTTGTGGTTTGTCCAGGGCCGTAGCCAGGGGGGTGCGACGGACCCCCCAAAAATGACAAAGGGTCCGCGTTGCCATGTTTAAGGTCAGTGTGGTCAATTAAAAGTTTGTCTTAAGGGTTGTGGTTGCATGGTATGTGAATGACCTAAGCATGAAAGAGCTGTTAACCATCAAAGTTATATACTGTTGTTTTTTCAATGCTGCGACAAAATTTTTTCTTCCCTCCTCCCCCCCCTTCAGAATTTTGAGCGACGGTGAAAAATTTTGCGGTTAAACCAGCGAGCGGGGCGGAAATTTTTTTTTGGTACGCACAAAAAGGTTCCGCTTCTGGCATATCCGCACCCCCCCCCCCGCACATAAATTCCTGGCTACGGGAATGGTTTTGTCACACAAGGAAAAAACAATAACCATAAGTATCATGAATGATTTCAGAGCATTGTGCCAGATTACTAGTAACTTTTCACTAATGTTCGAGTGCAAACAGCTATAAATCTCTTCAGTTTGCACCCAAGGAGAGTTTGGCATTATCCTCTCTATTTCTGTCTACCATTGGGTGTCTTCTCAAGAGCTGTTCTCATTTTCTGATTTGAATTCAAGGAGCACCACAAGGCACAACATAAGATAATTCTGATGTTAAGGCCACTAAAATGAGATTGTGTCTGAATCAGTTTACAGTGTAAGCGTATGTAGCTTATGCACTTGTCAGTTCATCCGGCCCTGGGGGTTCCGGGGAATAGCGCGGGAGTATATGCCGGACAGAGCATGGGCACGCCCGTCAAAACTGTAGTATATCACCATTTATATAGCTACATTGCAGTCCGATCTTTTCCATGTCGTGAAAGGCAAGCTATACAAGAGCACACAAGCCACGTGTGGTGAAATTCGGCTCGGTTCTGACACTCGGCGATCCAATGTAGTGTGATTTTTATAGCTAGACTGTTGTCGCAAAGGCGCGGGGCTGACGGGATTTGTACGAGTTTTAACCAGTCCCCGACCCATTGGCCGGAAATACGGGGATTGGTCAACCGAAAGCCGGCTAGTAGGGGGTCCGGGACATAGCGGGGGAGGTACAAAAAATGTAAGCCCGGCTACCCGGGTTTTCGTGCTACTTTAGCGGGGACAAAGGCGGGGGGGGTGGTTGTCACGACAGCAAATGTACATTTCCCGGCTAAGTCCCCGCTATTCCCGGGACCCCCAGGGCCAGGGTTGAAATTGAACCAAAAAGGTGCATTAGGTCTAAGACAAAAGGTATGTCCCACGTTCAGATCTCAATTCACTTGTATGGTGGTAGCTTTAAAAGAATGGTTACTTTGTCCCATGTTCAATTAGCTCAAACACATTTTGTAAAACCTAGCTATAGACAACATCAAAAACCCACATTGCCGTTTGTTGTGGATGACCGAATTTTATTCAGAAAGCTGTTGAAAACATAAATTGTATTCTGTGACAACATCATAACCCTTAAAACACTACGCTTGAGAGCCAAGGGATTTCATATAAAGGGGCTTATCTTGACAGTTATACAGTTTTGAATGCCAATAAAGAGAATGGGTAGCTAGCTTAAAGCCCAATACAGCACATTTTTTTGAAGAGCGTCCCCAATTCCCAATATTTTGAGATTTTACAAGTGCATTGGAATTGGCTAGTAAACTATGCCTGTGAATGGTCAGCTCAAAATTCTCTGTGTGTGTCGGAAACAAAGAATTTTGTAATTAGAATACAATTAATATCGGAGATCTCTGATAATAATTTTCAATGGCTGCTGGAATGGAAACGTCCTCCAATCGGAAATGGCCCGAAAAAATTGCACTATGTACGTGTCTAAGCTCATCCATTAGTTGTTTGAATGGTTCAGGCAAGTAATGTTAGAGGTCATTTTGTGACGGTCCATATTTCATCATGAACTTGAAATCAACTTGGCATTTCCCAGTACCCCATTAAATGCAATCGGGATCCCGATTCTAATTACACCATCATTTTTTTATGACCAAATACGCATTTTTGAGGAGTGTCGTTCGCGGTTAGTTTATAGGTGACAATTACCAACACAACTGTGGAAAAAAATACTCCAATTTTAAAAATTGGGGGCACTCTCATAAAATGTGCCATTATTGCTTTAAAGGGGATGGCTGAATTAAGTTATGAAATTTTCATTATGTAAAGTTGGTGCCGAATTCAATCAGTTTGATGTGAGGGCTAAAATTGTTATTTTGTTAAGCCCATAGAGTACTGTTTAAAATAATATTGGTCGACCAAAAAGAAGGCCCATTTTCACTCATAACATCTTTTAGCCCTAAAATTTCACATTGTAATGAGAAAAATAGTAGCTTTCTTCTGATACCAAAATTTGACAACTCCGGTCTTAAAATTGTTGGGGTCCCGGGGCGAGGCTATTAGCGATCGGGCCATGGACCCCATTTACCTTTAAATCCCTAAACACTCAGGTGATAATGATATACAATGGGAGCTGAATAAGAGTGATGTGATCAAGCCAAAATGACGCGGAAGTCACACAAATAGTGATTTTGAGATATAGCCAAACACAGGCTCGAACATGGCTTTGTTTCCTAATTTTTTGGCCAAGCTTAAATGACCATCTTTGGAAGGATTGGTCAATTCAATGGGGAATTTCAGCAAAATGTAGCTGTTTTAAATGATGCAACAGCTCCATTGCAAAAATAAAAATGAAATATGGACCGACTTCAGGACTGCATTTTGCTTGATTGCATCACATATTGCTCCTTGGTATTGTGTATCATAGTGGACTGCGATATGAAGAAGTGAGTAGCCAGAGCGACATTTGCCGTAACCGGGGGTCACCTGGGTTTGCCTGTAGGACATTGGTGTTGGGCATCAAATAGAACCCTCAAGGCACCACAGATGTGAGTGTTAGGGGTCCAAAGTCACATCTGCAATAAGCAAAATCGGCATTACAGATTTATCTGCATTGGGGAAAGGTTTGCCACTTTTTAGGACTCATGACCTTTGACAAATCCAAGATTAGGGTTTTTTAATAATTATGTTTTTATAACTATTCCAGCAATATAGCCATAATGATGCAATAAATTATTCAGATAAAGTATAAACATGTTTTTATTTTTAAATATCCAAATATAGAACTTAGAACCTATTTTCTAAATACCAAAAGAAAATTTTCCTAAAAATATTGACAAGGCAAAGGTCAGGAGTCCTAACTATTAATGGGAAGTTTAACAATGCCGTTTTGGATTATTACATGTTTTTATGTTTTTTAATTATTTATTTGTTTTTTGGTGTTGTATTTAGTAATTTAATTCAAACATCACCTCAATTTTGTAGTATTGTTTCATCATGGTACATCAAACAGTTTACAAGACAAACATTTTAAAAAACCCACACGTTCTTTGTACATTATCATAACATACACAACTCTGAACGGAATAGTTCAATAACAAAATAGATTCCTTATTTTAAAGAAAATTTGGCAAATCTTCTACAAGCTTGTTTTTAAAAAAAACTGAAAAATGTTGTCTATATGGACACAATAACCATTAATGAATGCATTAACTCACTACACAAGTCTCAGTAAAGCACAATCACAAGAGATACACTGATGGACTAGTCCATAGTTACAGGAGATGAATTAGTTCAAAACATTGGTCCATTGTATTGAGTTAAGAATGACAAATTTCGTCATGCTTTAAAACAATTTCAGTTTCTGCTAATTAACAAGAACCATCAAAACAAAGACATCTTACTTTGTAATTTATCATAACATACAAATTCTTTATGAAATAGCAAGAGACCCATGTAATAGTTTAATAAAAATATTACTTTTTGACACAAATTTTTGATAAATTCGAATTCAAGTTTGATGGATGGCCTTAGTTTTTTAAATATTTTTTTTTACTAAAGACATACTTATTGGATTGCATTGGCTCCGCTCTCATACTATGAAATAGTTACAAGTTTTACACCACATCATGTTGGAAACCTTTTTATCACTTTACACATCAGGGAGTACATCAGGCCAATTCCTAACCCTGAACCCGCAGGGGTGTGGTGGACGGATAAATAATTTAACTTCCAGGAACCCACACAATGGGAAGAGATCGCATATTGATCAAAAATTATAGCCTATGCTGGGTTTAAAATAGCAGGTTAACAACTTTTTTAAATGTAATTCAAATTGGGAACAAAAACAGCCAGAATACACATATCAATGTTATTTGATAGTTCCAGTCCAAAACAGTTGTCTGAAATGTTTGTGTAATATTTGAAATTATTCATATTATTATTGCTACTTCACTGATGGTATGAATAGGTGCATCAATATGGGTAATTCCATGACCTCTGAACCCTAGTTTCAGCCCAGTTTAAATATAAACCAGTGTTTAAATCCAATTGAAAGTGTCAAATGTCCATATCAAAACCATTGACCAATTCCAATGAATCCAGTTGAACTGGTTTAACTAGAATTTTGATGGATTGGGATTTTTTCAGCCAGGCGCTTGATCCAGTGGAGGGGGTGGAGGGGGCGCGTGCCTCCCGGTGATTCTGCAAATTCTTGCAAAATCAGCCCTTTTGAAGCTATTTTTACAGTTACAGCCTTAATTTTTTCAGCCCCCCCCCGGTAATTTTGACGTTTTTCAAATCCTGGATACGCCCTGATTATGTATATAAAGTCATCACATTAACCACAGGAAATTCAAGGAACAATTTATCTACAGGTTAACTCCGCATTTATTACAATTACTGCAAGTAAACTAACCTTCGCAATAGGCAGAGGGCCTTTACTAATCGGCACACGTACCTCCTCCCCACCCTCCTTCAGCGGTAGTTGCTTCTATCCGCAACATACATGAGTAGCAGGATTATACCCCTACTATTACAGCATGCTGGTAGGGTCCAATGTTCTGTATGCCACAACACTGCTCATTGGCGGCAGCTTTCTCTTCTGGACTGAATAGATGTGGCGCCTGAAAGAAGACGAGAACATTTTATTAACTTAGCCTATATTTTGATATAAGAGGTAGGCCAGCTACCACGTCCACTAAATGTAGGTTCACTCCAGTGCAGTCAGGGGCGTTCCCAGACCATTTGCCAACACAATTTCAAAGGTTTTCCGAGTTGCTGCGCTTGCCAGGTAAATTTCAGAGACTTTGAGAACCCAGAACTTCTAAATTAGTCAGGCTTTTAGAATTTGAATCATCTCTGATAGAAGTATAAGAACTTATTCATAGAAAGTATGAAACTTACTTGTGTTTAAGTCACAATTGCTCTGAATAGCACAGATCCATCATGGAAACTGATATGGTTTTGTTTGCAAGAGACCAAGCTGAGAACCTCTCCCCAAAAAATCACAACTGTTATCTCTGCAGTCTTACATGTACATGTACTTTATGAACTATTTCAGTTTGTATGTCTGTATACAAGCATCTCAAATTCAAGATGGCGATACTTTCATCAGACAGACGACAAGGTTTACAACTAAAAATCCCACCGTTTGCCGTCCATTTCAACACAGAGACTCACTTATTTTTATCATTAAATTTCATATGAATGTTACCGCCACATAGTTCAAGTACTTATTTGCCTTTGGATTCTAAATTTCAGCAGTCAATCTCATTGATACGCATGTGTACTTGTGCTTTGTTTGATGTAATCAGGGGAATGCATTCAGCAAAACCAGTAAAACCTTAATCCATGTCCTTGTCAGGACTGACACAGGGCTCACATACTCAATACCACAGCCCCCATGGCTGCTCTTGACAGGGATTTACCTTAGCACTTCCAGTATCTGTTGTACAACACAGAGTCACATCAGGGGCCACATACTCAGAACCACAGCATTGCATGGCAGGGTCTGGCTCATACCCAATGCCTTCACCATTCTCTTCACAACACACTTGGGTTGAGTCAATCACAGAGCCACCACAACACTTGGAATTGTAACCATCATGGAACGCATCTGATAGGTAAAATTCAAAAGAATTATCAGTCAAATAAACTTTAGGGGTTGGGTTCAGCTTCCATATCAATGTGCTGTAGACAATGAAACTTGCTGTAAATAGTATCATGACATGATAGCATCTCACATCCACTGAATCACACAATCTGAGAACTGCGATGTCTAATTTAAAACAAAATTTGACAAAAGAAGAAAAAATCCTGCGATGTGTTTTACCAAGGACAATAGGCTCCCATTTCAGAGCATCTATCCATCCTCCTTAGAAAACAAAAGACTCCCCCTTCCTTTTATATTTTCTCTAACTGAAAAATTATTTTGGGGCCCAATTTTTAATTAACTAATTCTCAGTTACCAGCTAATTGATGTAGGATTATTAGAATGGTTTACATAGCCTCATGCTACATACAATTATGCAAAGACAAATAACACTCTATAATTACATGTTACTTTACACAAAGAAATAATAACTTAAGATATATTTTTATTCTTTCCTTTGAGATGGCCACAAAATGAAAAAAAAAATATTTTCTTGTCTGGGATCAAAGTCTGGAACCTCCTAATTTTCAGACAAGCACTCTACCACTAAACTAACAAAGTTAGTGAGTATTATGGTATTGAAGGGCAAGACATATATACCATGGGCCCAAGGTTTCAAACACATTTTACTTCTTTGCAATCAGCACAGAGGAAAAATATTTCTCTCTCAGGGTCAAATCATATTGAAGGAAATAAATATTTTCATTTTTTGGCCATCTCAAGGAAAAGCATAAAATATATATCCATCTCATTTACCCTGAGAACTAAGTAGTATTTAATCAAGAGTCACAACTTTGTTATGTGACAGAGTTTAGTTAACCTAAATTGAGTGGATATGAGATATGGAGTGCAATGTGGTATGTTAAAAGCATGATTATTAATAAAGAAAATGTTAATGTACTGATACTTCTCAAACAGAAATCCGTGTTTTTGTATTAGTCTGCATGGTTTGAAAATGCTTGTTCAGCTTGATATTTCTGATCATATCCTCACCCCTTAATAATTGAGCCTGATGTGCATATCTGACACTAAAACAAATAGATTGACACATAAATTATAGTATTATGAAAACATCTCTAAAAGAG
Source organism: Ophioderma brevispina (assembly GCA_023653785.1). Classification (NCBI taxonomy): domain Eukaryota; kingdom Metazoa; phylum Echinodermata; class Ophiuroidea; order Amphilepidida; family Ophiodermatidae; genus Ophioderma; species Ophioderma brevispina. The sequence goes on along the minus strand of JAMKCH010025014.1, from coordinate 756 downwards.
AGAGGGAGTGAGTCAAAGGAGGGTGAAAGAGAGGTAGGGAGGAAAAGAGGGAAGGAGGGAGAGAGGGACTGAGGAAGGAGGGAGAGAGGGACTGAGGAAGGAGGGATGAGAGAGGGGGAAGAGAGAGGATATAGTATTTTAATTTTAACTCATGGCTGATAAAATGGGAGAGTTCTCCTTCCTCTCATGCTGCAGAATTTGACCATCAATCAAGTTGATGTTTGAATATCATCTCTTGGCAAAATCATCTGAATACTGCAGAACAAAAGCAAGCTAGTATCCAAAGTTAAGATCTATTCTACATGTACACTTAGGTTCCAGGAATGACATATCTAACTGCAATAGAAATAAGTTAATTAGTACAATAATTAAATATAAAATTGATTTCAGAGAACAAGCATTCAAGGATGAAATATTAAAAGGTAATATCAAATGGGTAAATTTGACAGATGTTTTAATTTCGGGTACATAGCAGGTAATGGTCGTTTGAATAAATGGCAGGCAAGGAGCATGACCCGACTGCTCATGTACCATTCACACCAGATTTGAACTACACTACTTCTCACTTGAAGTCATACTGTATAAGTTGAAATTTTCGCGGTGGTTATATTTTTGCGGATTTTGCAGATCACATGGCATCCATAAAAATAAAACCATGCGAAATTGTGAAAATTAAGCATTTTAGTATGTTATTATATACAGCATATACCCAGAACCGCAAATTCAACAACCAGTAAAAATGTACAATCTGCTTAA
>JAMKCH010025013.1:0-23572 GCA_023653785.1 Ophioderma brevispina | reverse complement strand
ACACAACACCCCTACACACCCACACAACCCACACACACACACAAATAAGTAAATACCTACAAGAACATGCCCACCACACACCACACACACACTATGTTAAAAGCCATAAACATTAGTTAAAAAGCATAAAAAGTATAGTTACGATTTCAGTTTCCATAAAAGGGGACTTCAATATAGATTTAAAACAGATTGCTACAGGTGAGAAAGAGTCTGGTAGTTGGTTGGAATAGCAGACATTGCACTGGAAGTTAACTAAAAGGCAGTATTTATATGAAGCTGGTTTTGGGGTGATCGAATGCTTGAAAGTTAAAGCCTCTTTCTAGTTTTGACACACCACCTGCAAAATTGAAACAGACTAGCATTACTTAAACAAGAAACAAGCAAACGAAATGGAAAGGTAAACTCCTTCTAGTTTTCAAATAGTGAGTTTTAAGTTTTAGTTCTATTTTTATATGATTGCTCCCCCTGCGTGACAAAGAATCATCCTACGTAGCACGATGCTGAATTTGTTCCAATTTTCCACATTGCACTTCTTATATACATTCCAAACTGGAGAACAAAATCAAGATTGTAAAATGAGCGTCTGGTAAAGTTGAGGCAAAACATAAGAGTTCTTATTACCCGCAACAACTCTAATAAAACCGAGACAAGTTTATTGCCACTTTTTAAAAAATGTAGTTACCATGACAGTTCCAGGAAAGATCACTGGATACAGTCACCCCTAAGAGCCGAAGATTGTCAGTTGCATCAAGAACAGTATATTCACACTGTATGACGGAACCGGTTGACTTTGCGTCGGGTTAAGTACATGACTTGGCATTTAGATGGGTTAAGTTGGAGGTGTTGTTAGACCACCCAGTTTAATTGGTCTAGATCAGATGGCAAAAGGAAATGTCACGGCTTTTTTTCTATCTCTAAAGATGAACGTATCATCAGAATAGCGGAACTGTAGATTTCAGATGGAGATGGAGATCACTTACATATTTTAAACAAAAGCGGTCCCAAACCGGATCCTGGGGGACACCGGAGAGAACAAAACAGCCATAAGAACTAGCACCGCGAAACAATAACACGTTGGCGACGGCCAGTAAGGAAAGAGCCGTTACCATTGCAGTAAAGATCCACGAATTCCGGTAGGTTTTATGCAGCGTCTTAATAAAGCAACCTGGTCGAAATTGAGGCAAAAGCACGCTCAAGTAACAGATAGTAGATCGATACGCGCAGTTGGCGTGGGCTCGCCGATCGAGGGCTGCAAGCCATCTTGGTAGCTCACTGAGGGCCGTGTACATGATTTCCATGGAGAGAAACCGTGCTGATTTTCAAACAAAAGGACCATTTGCTAGCAGATGATTAGTGCTCATCACAACAAGACTCCAGCATTTAACAACGATGGAAGTTAATGCTATGGGGCGATAGTTAGGCAATATTGAACGATCCCCCTTTTTGTACACAGGGGGCTATATGAGCAATTTTCCAACCCATAGGCAGCTTACCCGATGAACAAGAGATAGTAAAATTCGCGCAAAGAACAGGGGCTATGTTGTGAGCCACACAGATTCAGCATGAGGCCCGAGATATTATCGGGCCCGGACGCCTTATCTGCAGCTAATTTTTTATTCTGTTTAGGCCATGATCAGAACTAAATGACTGAAGGATATTGTTTTGGACTTCAAGATTAGATGTAATTTACAGAATCTTCAGTATGTGTAAGAAACTGGCAAAAAAAGATCGTTAAATCCCGGGCAATTTTAGCTGGATCGGTGCATTGTTGATCATCAATATTAAAAGATAAATTTTCAGGTTGCGAGCGAGATGAATTGACAAAGTCCAGAAACCAGCACTTCATGGTGTCATCATTGGTAAACCAGATTTAGCCAATGTCATGATAAGATTTTTTTGTGATAGATATTTACTTTATCCGAAGATATTTATATTTTAATCCATTGGAGGTTGCTGTACTTAGAAGCTTTAGCCCTCTTGAGGCTTGATGTTTTTTAGAAATCAGATTTTAATGTCAGGAGGACCCATTGGTTTTGGCTCTAGAAGCCTGTGGTAACACTGGGTATCGCTTGAGTAGACGCAACGGAAAAACGTATCGACAAAAGCATTCAAAGTCCATCAATGTCATTTTTCAAATGGGGGGGGGGGACAAATTGATTTTTTTTTTAAAAACTAGCCCAGTCTGTTTCAAAGAATAAGATCAGTGAACAATTAGTATCTGCCGTGGGTATTGATAAACTTTACGGAGAGGGTTTAGAAGTTTCCTAGTGGGAGTATTAGAATTAAAAGTGACCATATAGTGATAAGACGTAGTCAGCTTTTCAGCAGTGTGTTACCACATCTGCAATTGATCGGGGTGTGTGGGTGAAGACAAGATCTAGAATGAATCAGGATTGTTACGAGTAATATTTTTTACTAGCTGGTGAAATCCGAAGGAATCGGCGATTTCTGAAAGACTCGCGTTGCATATTTTACTATTGGCGTTTTGATTGCAATTGATCAACATTGATGAACTCCCATCAGGAGTGTTCCAGATAGCGTTCTGGGTGTGGACAGTATAGTATAGAGTTTCTCAAGACCAAGCAAGTTGATTCCATATCACCTACGAAGGGCGATAGAAAACCCAACGAGCAACCTTTTGACCCAAAACAAATGAAAAGACCCAGATAGATTGAGAATCAGTTTCCTGAAGATTATTCGTCGAGTTCAAATGAATTGGTTGTTAGTTCAGGGATAATGGCCAATTAAAAATACCACCCACCCACGTGAGAATTACGGTCATTCCTAAAATATAACATATCTTGGAAGACACAACTGCTAGGATATAGTCTGCTAGCCACGTTTCAGCTACCCCTATGATTTTAAAGTTGAAATTGAAAAAGTAGGCTGGACGTCAAAGAGTTTGTTTTTGAGGATACGAGCATAACAAATAAACAAGGGGCATCCATTTTTGACGATGTTAGAGAACTTGATCGGAATTCATAATTACGCTATTTAATACCTGAGATGAGGTATTTGTGTGCATGGTTAGGGGCCAGGATTACTTCAATATCATTGGCCAATATAATTAGTATTGACAACAGGTTGCAAACAGGCATAAATGTGTCAAGGTAAAGTTGACGGGAGCAAGGGAATTTACGACCTAAGGTTGGAGTTTAGTCTACAAATTCGTAATGTGGATATGGTACTTATTGTGTCCAAAGCTTCATCTTGGGTGGTGATGGTAACCCTATCCATGGTAATATCAGGATTATTTATATGGACACATAAATATTCCAAGTCTCTTCATGTTGATGTTAATTTAACGAAACGATCATTCCTCAGAAAACAGTTGAAAAAAAAGTGCTTTAATGAAACAGAAAAACTGTTTCCTGGATCCGTTAGGTTTGGATGATTAAGATTCACTGGAATATTATGGATGTGGGTGTATTGGTAGACAAAAACTAAAACGATCTCACCTGTATGAATTGTTGATAAACGGCTTGGTATAAACAAACGTAGAGCGATCCGTGTACGACCGGTATGTAGCATAGCGTATACGGTGTGGGTTGTGTCTTACTGGTCCCATATCGCACCATTTACTATGGCTGAATAAATACAAATGTCCCGCCACAGCAGTCGGAGGTTTTCTTCAATTTTTATAGTTTGAGTGAGAAATACTCGATAGAAGGCAGTTTCAAGCTGATCAGATATCACAATATTATGTGATTTTGGAAAATTACATGCAGTAGATGGATATAAGATGCCAAACAAAGATTGATGTTTTTTTAACAGACGACGATGCGACTGCTGTCCACACATTATGGACGTTTCATGGTGCCAATGGGAGGAGTAAAGCGTTCTTTGCTGATAAAAATATTCTTGTTCATTTTATTTTAAAACCATTGTATATTGGGTGATAGCTAGGGGTATGGTATAAAAGACTGAAATTGAAACATAGTTTCTTGCTCCAGCAATGGCGAGCAAAATGCGGCTTGGTCTGCTGTGTATGCTTTTAGGTAAACCTGAATCACAGGACTTACCGTGACCTGATATGACCGACCTGACCCAACTGGTACAAATAGGGTGCAAATCCAGCGATAAAATATCTTAATTCAGGCCGTGCAGTTCTCAAGGTTACAGGGAAATGTGTATTTGCTGCTCTGTCTAACCATGCAGCCAACAATTACTAGGATTGCTTACCATCTTGCCCTAATGCCTATCACTACCAAAGCTCAATAGAACTCAAGCATGAAGCTGAGGGCGAGAAAATGCCACTAAGTCAAAAAATGTGATGACGTAATCGTACACTTTAGAAACAAAAGTAATAAAGTTGTTTAAAATTTTAAACAAACGCTAGTTCCCGGTCATTGTTCACGTGTTTAAAATATTAAACAACTTGTTTAAACAAATCAACAATAGTACAGCTTGATTTGATAAAGCAAATGCAATGGTGGCATACTAAGCATACAGAAAAACTGCCACACTGGTCTCTACAAAAGTATGTATGATTGGGACAGCGGTGGTGAAAAGCTATGAGAGCTGCTTATGTACAGTTGTAGTGAATCGTTTTAAGTAGGTTGATTTTCTATCACAAACCTTGCCTTTAGTTTATAGATTCACCTGTTAATGCTGTGGCTAGTTCAAGCCCAGTGAGAGTATTTGCCATGCTTAAATTCACCTCATTGGTTCTCTCAACAAACTCCTTCTAGTTGACGGCATCTCACCTGGCCAAAGATCTTTTTCCAATTCATATCACTCAATTTACATTATTCTGCGTGAACGGGCCACTTTGCCAATTATGGAAAACCTGGTCCCAGATAAAAATCTTGAGAAGGATTGAAGTAGTCATTAAGGTCATTTAGTAGGGGTGGGTAAGGAATTTAATTAACATGATACCTTATTTGACAAGGCTTTGCTATATAAAAATGGTTAAATCACCTTTGTAATGGACTGCCATATTTTTTTTTAAATTCCCATTAGGACTGACAAAAATACTGTACTTTCCAGCACATGTTGAGCGGGTAAATGGTGCACTGTGTGAAATTTAGTTTCTTAGTGTACTTGTGACCATTCAGAATCATTCAGATTGAAAAACTGTACAAAGTTCTGAGACTTTATGAAAAATTTCAGAATTGATACCAAATTTTGCCTAATTTCTATATCTGATAAATAAAGGTGCAACGAGAGATTTATGGAACCCATTATATTGTGTCATATGTAGTGATTTCATATAGATAAGGACCCCCAATAGATTTCTTACCTTGTCTTTGTCTACAGAAATGCCCTGAAAGTGGAAACAAAGGTGATTTTCATTTGCTTAATTTCGACCATCCACATTTTGTACCAAAGAAATGACAGTCCTTAATCCTTCACAATAGGGACATTTTAATAATAAAAAGCTTTACAGTGGGGATGCTAAAATCAGAAATTTCCATATTTTTAGTGACACCTGTTACGTGAAATCTCTCATTGCCATTGGAGAATGGACCATAGACCAAAAGTGGAAAGTGTGACTTTGAAAAATTTTAGGAAACGGATGTGCCTATTAAGTGAAACCATAAGTGGAATGCCAAATGCCCAGCCCTCTCAGCACGGTAGTTCTGTGTAGGTTATAACCACACTAAGTCAGTTTAAGGTGGCTCCCAGTCATTTTGGGAGCCATCTCAAAATCCACTGACCTAAGACTAGGCTTGGTTGGACTCATTTGAATGCAGTTTTTTGTGCTGATTCCAAATATGCATCCTAAATGTGGCATAATTGTGATTTTTATTTTAGGGATTTAAAGACTTTCTATTTCCCTTAACCTCTGGCCAGCCTCTGATGATTGGATGAAAGGGAGTTTCAATTCTAAGCACGTAGCTTGGACCATTGACTTGATTTATTTTTACCGCATGTTGAACCAAATCATTGCAATCTAATATTTTCGTAACATGGGTAAATAGGCGGAAAACAATGTTATGCTCTGGTCTCTAAAGCCCCAACTCGAACCAAACAGTGGTTGGGGATCGATCTTGATCATAAATAACCCACTCGTAGCCAAAAATTACTCGTTACAGTCAGAAACAACAGCATTTTGCATGGGGTCTGAAGTTAAAAGTGCTGTTGTCAGTCACAAAATCTGATTTCATTACTTGGTAATCAATTAAAGGAATTATTTATATTTGCTAGTCAATTCCTAATCAATTCCTAATAAAAATTTTTAACTTCACTTGAACTCGGCGTGAGCTTCAAAATTCTATTATCTACAACCTCACTGCAGGTCGGCATAAAAAGACAGGCTAGCCTATCGGAATCGCGGTAGCTTTGCTTTATGCGGGGGGGTAATTGCAGACTTCATCTATCAAGTTGCTAACTTAAGACAAGGTGTCCAGTTTTATTATTAATAATTAAATAATTAACCATATTTTACGTAAAATTTTAGTTCGAAAAGTTGACTTTCACAGTAAAGTTTCACCAAATCGGCAATCGTGAATCTGATCGTGCAATGTTGATGTCGGCATCATCAATTTTTGAGCAGCCTTCGCGCGATAGTACAGACATGCGTGATGGCTACGGAAGGCACGACAAGCCTTGCACCCAGAAGTAACAGTGGAAATGCCTGCTGGCTCAGGTGTTTTGGTAACTTCGGTAAGTGGCGACTTACTCACAGCGACTACTCCATAAAATTGTGCCCGATTTTTTTTTTTAGACGTTTTTAACTGGTTATTGCAATTAAAAAATTGTGCAGATGGTCCTTTATAAAGAACTTTGCACTCATTTTGCGTTTTAGTGATGGAAAAATGTGGCTTAGAATCGAAACAGCCCTTACACCAGATGGCAAAAGTAGCCTAATTTTTTAAAGTAACCAGTGGTTTCTGTGGGACCACCCCAAAAATGTAACTTTGAATGGGGAGCACTTTTTGACTTCAAAAGTAGCCCAATTGGGCGATTAAAGTGTGGTGTTGGCAACACTGGATGCTCTTTTCTGATCCCTCACTAATTGTTATGAAACATAGGGTCATTTAGGAAGTGTATTTGACTGATTCCACCATGTTGCTGACCATTGGTTGATGGTCAATCTGGATAGTCTCTTTTGTGGTTTCTCACTAATTGTTGTACAAAGGGTCATTTATTTAAAAAGTGTTAGACCAATTCCGCTTGGTATCTGCTATGTCAAATTGCTGAGATTTCTTTCAGGCAATTAATTCCTCTAACTGACCTTTTAACTCCAAATCACAATTTGTATGACTTCCATTGGAGTAGAAATAATGCGGACCCATGACGAGAAAGTAAATTAAAATTCTCCCCACAGGATATGAACTCTCGCTGAACGTGATAGATAAAAATCCTGTGGGACGTGTAAATTGTCGAATGTTGTGATATTAGTTGGCAATGCATTCAATCTATCTAAAATGTTATCATAGCAGTACAATTTTGATAAAATTCCTCTGAGTAGGTACAAGTTATGACTGATGTGCATCGCTGGAGGTGAATAATCAATTGACTATTTTATCTGAATCTTATTATTTAAAAAACATGCATGATCATATTCAAGAGTTTGCCTTGAAAGGGAAACTTTTTTAGATTTGTAGAAAGTATCTATATATGTAGGCATATCATCCGAAAATCAAGATTATTGCATGAAGTTTCACCTAAACATTTATTTTATGTTCAAGATGAGGCCATAAATTGTACATTTACACTTCTAAATTTTCAGGGATTTAAAATTTAATCCTTAAATGTTAGGATTAAAATTAATCTCCTATTTGCATTAATAATTTTTTAAATTCACACATATTAGTTTGAATTCAAATCTATAGTCGATTCGCGTTGAAACATTCGTCCCCCGGAGTTTTGGACCTATTCAATTAAGTCGGAGGGGGTAAACTAGCTCTACCGGAAAAATTCAAGAATTCAAATGAACGTGCCACACTGGCACTTGGAGGACACTCCAGTAAATTTAACTCACGCACCTGCCAATGAATAAAAATTTCATTCATGTATTGAAATGCATCTATAGTGTTTCAGGCTCTTCTTAACATTGCTCCAATAACATTAACAGAAAGTCCCTGCGCCTCGTTGTGAATTTTCACTCGCAAAAAATGGTTACGGGGTGGTCACATATCAATGAGAATCGAGTATAATATGAGTGAATCTAAGGCAAATGGGATTTAATTTTAAATATATTTTGATGGTAAATAATCACAATCCTAAAGGATTACTTTAAATTCCCGGTAATTATGTGTGTAGGAGGTTCTTGAAGTAACTGAAGTTCAAGTCGCTAATCTGTCTTTAGATATTGTTCTGTTTTTGCGCTTCAAAAATAATAAAATGCGAGCAAAGTATAGCCTATTGGATCTGCAATTTTAAACTTCTGGCCTCAGACAGAAAATGTCCATTGTGCCCCTTGAGAACCTCTGGTTTCGTCTTTACTTGGCCGTCCCTTATATCATTTTCAGAAATAAATATCTAACACTTAGACCTGCCTCTGGCCTCCATGTGTCAGCATAATCCAATTGACCTTATAACCAATTCTAATGAAGTTTATAAAATAATGTGATTAATATGTACCACATTGCGAGACCAAAAATTCCCCAGTCACCTACCTGCCTATGTAACACATACAGCGAGTTAATTGGAACATATTTAATCACAAAAACACATCGCGAGGTTTGCTTGCTAATTTGCGAAATCAAAGGATTTTCGGGGGAGTCAATAACACAAGCTTAGTGCACATAAGGTAATATGAAATTGGAAGTGTCTCATCATAAATGCAACCAAATATGAAGTTACCGCACATCAACTCCATGTTAATCAATCTCCAGGTTACCGGAGTTTCAGTGTTAAGTAGGGTCATCAGGAAAAACAGATCTTTGCGGCTTCTTCTCGGTGGGTAGCCATATTGGCCGGATACTTGACAGGAATAACAAAATCGGCGGGCCGTTGCTTGTGACGCGTTTGCTGTGTGGTGACAGGCAATATTGGAAAGATGCATGACTATGTCCGAAGTTGCCACAGCATGATATACTAAAAATTAGGAGAAGCAAGGTATGATTGGGGAAACCGTACTCTCTTTACAACGAAGTGAAACCAAGGCGATACCAATTTTTTGCGTGGAAGAACTCGGCTCCGGCCTCGTTCTTCCAAACAAACCTAAGTGGTGTCGCCGGTTCAATTCGTTGTAAAGAGGAGTACCGGTTCCCCAAATCATACACTTTATTCTCATGCTTAAACAGCTTTATCATTTAAGGTCATTTGAACCAAGTTCCACGATACTTTACAGCTTAAATACAAAAAAGAAAGGCTGCCATCACCCAGTGACAACGTCGAACAACTCCGATGAAGCAACGATTCAGATGCAATGAGACGCAACATTGGCAGGCACGTGCGAAAGTAGCAAAATGCGGTATGACGCGAGTTCTTCAACCTAAACATAACTTCAATACGTAGCAAGTTACTACTGGTCAATTAATTCGAATTGAACCCGGGCATCAGCCAATGAAATTGCTTAATTTTCACAGCTGGTTTAGAATATAATTTTTATTTAAAAAACTTAATAAGCGGATGTAGAGATACTCATAGGCAATGTCATTTTTTGCCCTTACAGTGTTAGCGCCTATCAGTAACTGTGAATGAAATAAATCTAAGTATGTGCTTCTCTGTGCCTCTCAATAGGAAGACATGTGAAACCAAGGTTGCCGGTGCCTTTTCATATCTCTCACTCTAAATCAATGTAGGCCATAAATGAGGATTCTCACTTGGCCATTGCATCTAGGTAAATGAAGCTCAGGAGATGTAGGCCTAAATAGTTAGATGATAGAATTGAAGATAGGTATGATGAATGAAAAAACAGAGAGGCACGGGGGACTTTGCATGCTGCTCATTTGTTTCTGTGCTATCGTGACCTGTTTGGGGATCTACTTAGTGTAATGCGCATCACTGGCTAGTGCTGTGAATGTACGCAACTGTAAATATTTGGTAGATCTTGATGTTACTTGTAATCCGAAAAGGTCTATATACCCAGATATTTTTTAAGTGGTTAACCACTAATAAGCTGGATTTTAAGTCTTAATGACCAACTATATTCACATGGCTCCAACCAGCTGGAATTTGGATCTGCTTGAATTTGGCTGCCCGCTGATTAGTACTGGCTGTCCCTCTCTCCCAAATAGTCCTATCATAGTACTGACCAGGAAGGCTTTACCAGCGAGCTTTACAGCTCATTGATACTACGGAATTAAGCAAGCCCGTTGTAGGCTAATGGCTGATATGTCAGCAGCAGCCGGTCCAAACTGCTCTGTGTTAAACCAGTTAACCTTCATTTTGAAGAGGAAAATGTCAGATATCAAGTTGCACAAAATCTTAAATTCCAAAAGCTGTGTTACTGTAATTACTTTTTAACAAAGTTGGTTATTACGAATGGCTACACAGGGTTTCTCAATTCTTGATTGCAGATGAATGGTAGCATTGTCACTGGCAAGATGAAGTTCTAAACAGTGTGCATCATTTAAACCCAGGTGTACTGACACACCTGCCCATTCATCACATGTGATTCTTTGGCGCATCGCGCCATTTTCCAGCAATATGGTAGGAATGGTGTTTGTAGAACTGAATGGGCTTCTTCTTTTCTTATTGTTATGACTTGTGGGTGGTTGTCAGGATTTCAGCAAGTAGGATGATCCGGGCACGCGTGTTATCCCATGACATGGACGCTCCTAACAATTGCCCGCTTTGAGGCTGGGGGGTGGATTGGATTGGGAAACAGTAGGGTGTTCACCCATCTTATTTCGAAAATGGCTGCGATGTAATGTACAGTGGGACTCTATGTACATGGGAATGACCCGCTTATTTAAAGCCCCTCTGAGGGACGGCTGCTTTCTGAATGGGCTAAAGCTTAGGCCTAAATCTTTGGACAACTAGTTATTGAAATGAATATTAATTATGCAATGTAAGTGCCCGCAGAAATGCCTGTCTGAAAAGCTGTAGTACTGGGGGTTAAGTGTCAAACTATTCAGTTTTTCATTGTTCCTTGTCTATCAATTCAATCTCGCATTACATTATAATACCCTTCCAACCTTAGATTGTATATGTTTTTATTTTCCATTAATGGAATAAAGGAGAGTGAGTAGGTGCAAAAAGGTGTAAGGCCTTAATGTTCCATTAACAGAATGAAGACATGATACAGATCAGTGTGGGAAGGGTATGCCCTATAATAAATCTGCTAATCCTCCTTTTTGATACATGATTACAGTAATTGCATTACTCAGTGTGGGGTCCTTATTCACCAGGTTACTTAAGGTCCATAACATTCAATTCAACAGCTATTTATTACTTTTCAGTGTCTTGACCTTCTTGGAAGGAATTCACACAAAATGTTCTTAAAATATTTAACCCCCTTGAGAAGTACAAGAGGTTTGTAACTGCAATATGATATGTATAAACCCAGGGCCCAGGGTTTATGTAACACGTAACATGATGGCACAACACTGCTATGGTAACTATCTGGCCTATCCATGACTACAGGCATGGTTGAATGCCTGACATGTAAAATAAGCTTAATCTTTCATGTAACACATTAGTTGGTTTTTAACATATGGCATTCCTCACCCTGTAAAACCCTTGGTGATGTGGTTAATGATTCCAAAACCTAGCCTTCATAATTTATCATAACTGGCTTTTAAATGTTTTGCCAAAAATTGTGAAGAGAATTTTTCAATTGAATAAACTTTGGTTGCACGTTTTTGACACCATACTGACACTTTGATTCCACTCTCCCAGGTCTGGGAGCAGTCCTTGATGGATTGCCTTCAGTCATATTAACAACTCGGAACGGGTCACGGCGTTTCCGATCACCTGGGTTTTTGTGAATCACCTTGCTTGAATGCCCCTTGGGTTTCATGTCCCTTTGACCTTGGATGACCCCTGATGCCCTTGTCCGTGACCTTTAAATTTTCGGTACCACATGACCCCGCCCAACCAAGTTTCGTCTGGATACAAAACAAACGAAAGTTTACCTCCTTTTATAACCTACCTTTGACCATATGATAACCCTGATGACCCCTGATCCACTAACCAATACAACTCTCTGGTCTGTCGGAAGGTCGGTGCCCCACCCCCCCAGTTTCAGGAACGGCGACCCTCGGGCGTCTGAGAAAAGAGACGCGTCAGGCACACTGACGACGACAGACCCACCTCACCGAGTATTAATATATAGATTTCTATGTCTGGGGCTAGTGTTCCCAGTGTGTAATGCCTTTACATTTAAGGCTTAAATATAGGTGTTCATTTTTAACACATGCCACTAAATTGTGCGATTGATTGTGAAGTTTTAAGATCACATACAATTTTGTGTAGGCTGTAGCCTACCGAAGAAAATACAATTTGTTCATGTAAAACTATCCAATAGAAAATCAAAGAAATGCAAACAGTCCACATGAAAATGTTTCCAATATGGTTACATTCACTGATTTATCACCATTTCTTTGACATTTTCCCATCATTGCCAAAGTGCAGTACTATCATTACGGGAATGAATTGATAAGTTTTGGGGGCAGTAGAACACACTGACTTCCTTACAGGGACAAATCCTCATTGTATTTCTGTCTGGTTGTATCATTGGAGATTTTTTATTCGCCCTACAGGTTAACTGTAACTATAATCATTGTGTTGATTGCCGCATGTCATCTTTATTCCACATAGTGATTAATGAAAGAAACACACCAAATAAAGTTTCTCCATCATGTTAATGAGCCAAGCTAATTGCAAGCTTCCATACAATCTATCTTCAACAAATAAATGCTTTTGTTACATTATTGGTGTATTGATGGAACGATAATGCATATGAATGCTTTAGAGCATGGCATTTCTGATTTCAAAGCAAAAAAAAAACATGCTTTAGCACCTGGCAGGGAAATGCACTTTAAATAAGTTTAAGAAAAACTTGTTTAATTCAACTTTTGTTAATTTTTTTGTCCCATCCAATCAATGATTTCACCTAACATCTACTGTAGTCACCAACACCTACTTTTTATGTACGCAGAAAACTACTACATCACCATGGACTTAAGGGTCCATGGTCTGATTGCTGATAGCCTTGTCCCCAAAACACTTGATTTTAACAGGAGTGGTCCAAATTTTGTAGCAGAAGAAACTGCATTTTCCCTCATTGTGTCTGTGAAATCTTAGGGCCTACAGGATGTTTTGGTTGGATGTTTAATAAGCGAAAACGTGCCCCAATTTTGCTCGAGACCAATATTTCAGTTACAGGGTCCTCTATGGGGATTACAACATCACGTTTTAAGCTCTCATAATTCAAAACGGGTTGAAATATGCAAGCGCGAAACTATTGGGGCTTGGGGCGAAGGCCATTCTATCAAGATAAAACTTTTATATATTTATATCGGGTCATCCCCCTTTAAATTACCCACTGACATAATTCTTACACGAACAAAAAGAGTATTAGTAGTAACATAAAAAAGCACATAAACCCTTTAAGCTACATATGCCCAATTTTTAAGTCATTATAATCAATGCCACACAGCGTACTGTATACTGTAGTACGATATTACACTTACTAGATGGTGTCAATAACTCACTTGGCACTATATGGCACGTGTCCCTATTGAATCCTGTATCGCGCACTCAGTGTCCAATCTTACAGCATGCTCGTCAGATGAATGCCAAACATCCGTGATGCTATAGCGGCCGTGTGGAATTCTTTATGTACTCTATAATGTTAGAGCGTCCTTGAAGAAGCATGTACATTGCTACAACAGTAAAGGCTTTTCTTTTCCCGTTGTTTTTTTTCGTCAATGATCGCATCCACATTGAAACGTACCCACAGGACACAAAAAAAAGGGCCGGCAGACCTATGTGTCCCTCACTGGTAGGTTGGTTCTTTTGAATATTTTAAGTGGTCACTGTTTTGAAGTATGCACATTTCAACATGGCTCACCCGTTTTTTGTGTTTTGTTGGACCCTGGACAAAAAAAATGACCCCTAACCAAAAATTACAAAACACCCGAATGGCGCATACGTTGTGTGTTACAAGAAGTGACGTCCACACGCGGTTGTTTAGGAAGAAAGTCGTTTGCATGATAAGCGTGCACATTACCTGCAAAGACCCACATTGAAACATTGATGCATTTCCTTCTGCCTCAGTATTTGGGGATATTCAGTGGTACCATTTGTCATGCTTTTTACAACACGTCAATGCTGTATGTTTTTAGCGCCCTCCTATATACCCATTTCCCATAGAGATGTAGGAAACTAGATTTTTAGAAAATTTTGTTTGCTTGCCATGAAATGCAAAAATTTGCACAGGAGTTAGAATAAACATAAGGCACTATTTGTGGATACTCGTGTAATGTTACCATCAATAAGCTGCTATATGCTTATTGTTTATGGGCCTATACATCTATATTGTCCTCTTTCCTCAAGCTAGGTGAATTAGCAGTAAATTTGCAAACAAGGCCTGCACGTTGAAAAAACACCTGTTTACGCACATTAGTTCTATATTCCTTATAGACCTGGAAATAACATGTTAACACAAATGGAAAACTTCAAGATAGGTGCATAGCATTTATTCTCTTCATAACAGAACAATTGTTTCTGTCTGCAGTGGGGTGTTGGGTTCCTTTTGGGCTTCCCTCCCACCTTGGGCCAACTAACTACTGTAGAGATTAATTTAAGTAACTGTTTTACTTTCTCAAATCATGTATGGGGGGTATGGTGGAAGGAGGCAAAAATAAGTAGAGCTATATGTTATGGGACTGATTTCAAGGTTTTTGTGAAAAACAACAAAAACATAAAATGCATGCACATTATAATGGTGGCACAGGTACCATGCTGTGATGGCATATGACTTGTAAGTCTGTAATGATAATTGAATTAATATGTCTAACTTTAATGCTTATGGCCCAGACCTATGCCTTGACTTTAACTTTGGAGTCACAATGACGGTCAAGGCTGCGAATTTTGTCGGTGGCCTTAACCCTCTGTAAATCGAAGTGGCCTCTATACTTGTAACTTCGTAAACATCTTAATCTGCGTAATACATTGAACATCATGCCAAGATGATTAAAAATCCAATTTTGGATAAAAATTACGGGAGTAAACTGCCACTGTCCTTTGAGGGGTCATACTTGTGCCAGAATGTAGAATGGAAGGGGTTAAAAAATTGTAAGCAACACGGCCTAAATTTTGAAATTTTCATTAACCCTAGTACGTGGGGGGGGCCTAAATCTCATCAAAACTCACTGTGGTACTTGAGAAAAATGCAAACTAAGTCCAGAAAGTAGCGATGACGTCATCAAACCAGACTCATATGGGCCCAAAAATTGCTGCCGGGCCCAGCGACACCGCCGTATCGTGCTATCCTGGGTCATGGGGCTGGGGCACGAAGGGCCCTGGTTTCGAATTCCACCCGCATGTTGCGACTTTTCTTGTCCCCTCTTCCCTCACTCCTTCAGTTCCGTCCCGGGAAGAAACCGACGTCCAGGGTAGGGTTTTATGGAGAGATGGGATATTATATTTTTAAATAGTTTTTTTGAAAAATGGGAGAAATTCGGGATGCAAATTGTTTTCAACGGAGCAAGAGGAATGGGTAAGTTTTTCAATGAAACAAATTGAAATCTTCCATTCCCTCTCGTGTGAATAATGATTGCTCCTAAGTGGTTCAATATTTTGAAATGAGTTAACACTATGACCAACAACCGTCACAGTGGCCCTTATGTTTTTTTAGAAAAAAGGTTGGTGAGCGAGCTGAAAACAGGCTAGAGCTTAATATTTGGAAGCTGCATTTACATGTTGTATGAAAAATTAAAAGGCCTTTAGTGGCCCGAGTGGCTAGCCAGGGAAGTGGCTCAGGGGGCGCTAGCCCCCCAGTCAATTTGACAAAATCTTGCAAAATCAGCCTAATTTGGACAAATATAGGGCACAAAGACAGTCTCAGGACCTCCCATCAAATTACAATCCTGCTATCCCCTGAGTGCCCATGTGGGTTAATCAAAGCACTGAGAGAGTATTTTCGTTACTTATTTATTGCAGGTGAACATTGCTTTGGTTGTTAGTGAGTTGACTTTCATTATTGACCCCATACTCTGGGGAGGAAATCTCTTGGTTGATTATTGGCCAGACCCTCGACCGCCCTATTTACACTAGATTCCCGTTTAATTGGACTTGATAGAAGGTTAGCACTAGTTTGTACCACAGACAAAATCCTCCAAAACGAATTATTTAGCTAGCCACCTACACTTACAAGACACATCCAACCTTTGAGCGCATAAACAGTTCATCAATACTGGTTATACAAAGGTGAACATGAGGCACTGTATAACTGTCTTAAAGGCTAACAAGTATGAGGCAACAGTCCCTATAGTCACCCAGAGATATTAAATTGTTTGATTTCCATCCCCAGATGTCCAAATCTGTTTGTCCTTAGGGCCCCCATTACAATATTGATATCATATAAAGGGCCATTTATTTTCTCATTGTCTGGAAATTTCAGCCTTCAAATCTATTGCTTACCCAAGATAGAGACAAAACCATAAAGCGTTCAATCGAGGCTATCCGTGTTTCAGATTAGGCGCCATCTATTTTTGCGGTTCAACATCCCTCACCCAGACAAATGCATGTTGCCAGGTGCACAACAGTGAATGTATACTTCTCAGATTACTTTCCCGCAAAGATGGTCGCTAATCTGAACGACAAACCATATGCATTTATCGGCTTCTTTCCTACTGTCAAACCGCAAGCTGCTTCCTCACCTGGACTTGGTTGTGAGTTATGCATGGGCCAGGCTCTCATTTGAAGTAAGAATGCATGATAGTCACAAATTGGAACAAGGGATCAAGTGGTGTGCCTTTTTCTAAAATAACTTTCTAAAAGCTAAAAAGCCATCCATCTCAAAACCAACTGATCTTTATGGGTGTTGTACAACTTACAATAAACCCCATTGGCACAGCAATTCAGATACAAATTTGTTCTGAGGCACAACTTCAATTTAGAACTAGCAAAATATCCACATCACTAAAGTAATTTCTGTGGAATGAAAAATTATGACAAAATGTTTCCAAATAGCTTGCTGTAGGCCCTGTGGGACCTTGCTCAAGAGTATGCACAAAATATTTGTGATTGTTTTAGACAAATTGATCTGATTTCAATCTCTGTGATGCTGCTTTTCTTTAAATGACAGAGTGCTTATTTGCCTTAAGCTTCATTGCATACGATATCACAAAAATATTTTGTGGCAGACTATAAAAACATAAAACTTGCTTGTTTAACCCCCTACTCCTTTCATACATGATCTCTGATTGGCTCATTTACATGATATAGCATGATGTTTTACCGTCTGAGTAACCAATCAAATAACGTTCTCATATGCCTATTGGTACATGTCCCTGATTGCCTAAATCATCATAACCTGTGGTATAACCATAACTCACCTGTACACCTCAGGGGGTAAAACTTAATTCCATAGGCATTCTGAAAGGGAGACTAACTTTATACCTGGTTTAAACCAGGATTGTCCTACCTGTGTATACCTTTTTCCTTTTCATCATACTCTGAGGTATGCCATAAACATGTGAGAAAATTCCACAATGGATGGCCAGAATTTTCCTCTACAGTGTATTTAAACTTTTCATATTATCTTGCAAGGAAAAAAGGCCCCTCATGTAAGACTAACCGTGGTTTAAACCGCAGGTCTAAAGTTAGCTCCCTTTCAGAATACCAAGCTTAGTCGTTTCAGGACTACAATTGAAGAGTACAGATTGCCTGCTGTTCTATTCTATCTCTGTGCTAGTCATGTCTTATACAACGGTGTCTGTGTTGTGCGCAGAACCTTTATTTTGGAAATAACGTCCAAAACTAACAAACATTCTAGAGTTAACTGCCGGACACTCAAATGGCATTTTGGTCAAAAGGCACAACCATTCACGTTCGGTCGCCACTCGGCCACACTCTCTGACGATAGAGTCTAGTGTCCCTGACAGCATGATTTTCAATAGTCCCTCAAATCAATCGCAAAGATGGGGGTCCAAAGGTGTGAGGCACATATTGCCCCGTAAATGCCAAGCATATCAACGGATGAGCCTTTTTTTTATGAGAATCAATGAAACGTGTAAGAGATAGCAGCGGCCCTTTGTGTTTAAAAGGCCACATCGTCAACAATTCTAGATGTATACAGTATTCTGTTGCCCAATAAAATGTTTGTCCTTTGATTGTCATGTTCATTATGATATGCTTAGCTCACTGAGATTAGGGAATTATTTTGGCGATGAGGATGTTTTTCGACAGGGGTTTTGGCCTTCTTGCTGCAGTAATTCAGAACCGAATAAAGCAGCAGTGTTTGTATAACAGACGCTAGGAATTAGTTGCAGTGCAGCTTAAAGGGATTAGCAGCGATAATGAAAGAAGAAGGGAAAAATGTGGAAATGCTTGTTTTAACTAAAAATCAGGGATAAGTGTGTACCAATTCCCTAACTGCTTTAATGTAGAAAAAACACCACAATAGTGAAAACAAATGAAGTATTTGAGAAAATTTGTCACACGGTTCCCTCAAATAGACCTACAGCGACGGACGTTTGCAAAATCTGCACTAAACAGCTGATTGGGGGTACAACCAGTAAAGAATAAACAAAAGGTCAATTAATGTTTGGGTTTTGAGGTCAAACGTATTGATCATGGTGCACAATCACGCGGAAAATCTGTGCTATTCACCGGGGAAGGCTTTTTGAGCCAAGTCGTAATTTTGATAACGCACGTATAGAAATTACGAATTCGGATAAAAAAATATGCATTGTCTTTAATACACGGATTTCAAGCCAAACCACTTGCAAGGTTATGTTCGATATCCATGCCAGTAACAAAAAATATAAAAATATTGAATTTGATGATTTTTTCGATGTTCGGATTAGCAAATCGCTGCTAACCCCTTTAAAGGGCAACAAGAGATTTAATTATCAGGTGTCATGAAAAAAAATCGAAAGTATGATTTTGCCCTGCGTTTAAAGCTTTCCATCCAAAATATCCCCATCTGAAAGGATTAAGAAAAGACATGTCTTGGTACAAAAATTGTGAAATTTGTAATTTCGTATAGGAGCAATACGAAATTCAGCCTTTTTTTTTTTAATTTTTTAGTTTTTTTTAAATCAAATATCCTTTTGTTCTCTTAAGACTTCTGTAGCAACACAAGGTAAGAAAATCTTTGGGTGTCTGATCTATATGAATTACTATTATTACCAAAATAGTTAGGTGCCTCAAAATCTCTCGTTGAACCTTAAAGGGGGTGAGCCCAATCAACTGCCTGTTCCCCCACTTTACCAAAATTGAGACTTTATGAGAAAAAGTTATATTTTCTCATACTCCATTGAAATTTTAGGCACAGGGAAATGTTTCTTTTTGATGTAACTCAAACAAAAACGTCCCTAAATTGTGGATATACTTCCATGTGAAAGAGAAAGCATCATATGAAAAATTTTACAATGATTAGGTCATTCACCTTTTTAGGCCTTTTAAACTGGCATTATCTCAGTCATTGGCAAGAGGATAATATGGGGCAAAATGTCAGTAAAAATAGGGTACTGTAGAAATGACATTAAAGAGACACTGGCCACATTTGAAAAATAGTGAATGAACCCTCTAGATTTTTCCAAATTTATACAATAAAGCTGTACCATAAGCACTCAGGTGTAATTAGACACCAAATCAGTGCACTTATGGGTAAACAGAAACAAATTTATAATTAATGACTCCGGCGACATTAATGCAGAAGAACAATGCAGAAATGAGTTAAACACAAGAAAACACATGCCAGAGTGATTCCCCACAGCATGCACCCTGTTTGACTGGTCGGTGACCTTTGTTGCAGTTCGTTGGAGTTTAAATCAATGAGTACGAGCTATGATATTCAGTAATAGGCACATTTGTTGATTAAAGTTATGGCAAACTTAAAAGTTAGCCTATAAAATATATCTCTATTCTTCCAATGGCCTAGACTATCATTTGCGAGCAAATTGAAGAAATTTCATATTTTTGGAAAATGTGCCAGTACTGCTTTAAATCTTCAGGTTCAAAGTCAAACTAGGGAAGTAGGCCAAGGGACCTTGATGTGCCTCCACATATTTTTTCGTAAAATAGTACGAAACAGATACTTATAGGAATATATAAAATTTGTTTTATATCTGTTGATGGAGATAGCATTAGGCCCCAAAAAATCTTGTTTGCCATAACCCGACCAACCCTAGAAACACTTGCCAACTCAAAAAAATTTATGCAAATTAGCAACAACAAAAAAATTGCTGACTGACCCGTGATTTTCATTTACTTCATTTTTTTTACCAATAAAAAACATCAAAACAAAACAACAAAACAACAAGTAAAATAAAAGATTGTTGCAATGTCATTGAAAAAAGCTCTAAATAGTAGCATGTTGTATTAATTTGTGATCAAAAACAGTGGTGAAGTTAAGTTCATCTAAAAAAATCTGACCGATCGACCCTAATATTTTCCTCCGTTAAGGCAAACAAACATACTCATTTTTTAGGCCTTACCACTATGGAGGCAATCATCCAGCTTGTTTGTTTCAATTTTCCAGTGTAGGGGATGCTTATGTATTGACTGGGATAGTCTCTTCCCTACCCACCATAGCACTTTGAAGACTAAACAAATTGTGCTATTTGGAATTCCGTAACACTGAGGTAGAACTTGACATGCTAAAGGGACACAGAGAAGTAGCTGAGGGGTTGGTACATTTTGTGACCCCACTTTGTCTGCTCCCAGTTGAATTCAGCAGCCTTGACAGAATAAAGTGCAGGGGATACTCTACTTTATTCCGTCAAGGTTGATGAATTCAACTGGGAGCAGAAAAAGTGGGGTCACAAAATGTACCAACCCATAGCTGAGTGACCATTTGGGTAAATCTCATATTCAGGGGCGACCCCAGACCATTTTAATGGGGTGTTGAGTCTGTGTTGCCGACAAAACCAGGGGCCGGATTCAGGAATTATCAAATAGACCCAAATATTTTTTCACTCAGTTCAAAATTCTGAAGGGGGGCCTGGACGACTTACCATGGCGCCCGACGCCTGTTCAATCATTCTGCTCATCAACAAATAGGGGCAGGGGCACCAAAAATCCACCCCTCAAAACTGTCCATTTGCCAACATTAATATACCGATATCGTTGACAAGTCAACATTTTGCCGACAGAATTTTGGATAGCCCTGATCATATTCATAGCAAAAAATTGAAATATTAAGTTTTTGGCCCTCTGCAACAATGTGTAGATGTATGGTTATTTGATTGGTTGTCTACATCTGAGACGAATATAATTATATTCGTCTCAGGTCTACATGGGTGATTGGGTGGGCAAACGGAATTGATCACCTCTATTATATTAACCAAATATTCATTCAATTTCAAAAACTTGGTAGGATGATGGGGCCTAATGAGGTCTGGGGCTGTATACCTTTCCAGGGGCGGCGCCAGGGTAAAAATCATAGGAGGGGTGAAACATTACAAGATTAACTAACTCAAATAGGTTAAAAAACCCTAATTTTTGTGCAATTTATTGATTAAAACCCCTGTCGCAGCAGCTGGTTGAAGTGCAAAGCACAGAAGTAAATGTAGCACAAATATTTCCATTTATACAATTAGGTCTATTTTGATTGGTTATTCAGAAGGGTATTTTACAACGAGCTTGAATAAATTAGAGCACCCTGCTCAGCGAGAAAATGAAGCCGACTCAGCGAGCAATGACGTAACACTTACATCGTCTGAATCACGATCTGATTATGAAAGACGGCGTTGTGACAACTGGATATCAGTGAGGTAAACTACTATTTTACATGAAACTAACCTTACAGAAAAGGTAGCGGAATATCGTCGGAACAAAAAATAGGCGAGGGTGTTCTGTCGAAATTGCCGCAAAGGTGGCATTTTTGATCGACGCCTTGACGCTGCTGTCTTCTGCTACCAGGTCATGAGCCATCTTAAATTTCAACGCGTTGCGTTTCTAACACATACCCGCCAATCGTACATGCTTGGCCCTCAGTGTCTACCTTATACAAATACCTTTCGTCCACCGCCGTTCCTCAGAATTCAATCCGCTCTTTCCAAGTCTCTTTGTTTGGGTTCATTAGCCTCGGTTTGCACCCTTGTTTGCTCCAGTCATCAAACATACATTCGTCGTTTAATCCCCGTACAAGTTTCAAGAGTAACAAGAAAAATGAGAGTCCAGATGATTGGCGGGCTTGATTAGATTAACTAGACAATTCTGTAAGTTTTAGGTGTTTCAGACCTTGTTGTTTCGTTACATAACTGAGGTATTGACCACAAAAACAAGAAATCCCTGATTCAGCAAAATTCATCAGGAAAGTGTTCTCTATTTGGTGCCAAAAACTGGCTTTCATGCGAGCACCAAATGGCAACACTTTCCTGAATGAATTATTGATTTAGGCTGTGTTGTCCGCTTCATTCATTTCGATGAAAAATGGTAATATGAGGATTGTTTATTGAAATGTAATAAAATATATAATCATTTATAACCACGATTTCCTGTGAAACAATAAAGTACATTTTCCTAAAATAATAGTCACTTTGGTGATCGTTTTCTATTTTGCCTTTATTTCAGAGCATAGGTTTAGGGTAGTTTGTAAGCAACTGGCAATACCCTGCAACAGTCGGCGCTCTAATTAGTCAAGCTCGTTGGTAATGTATATTATATCGGGTAATGAACCAATAGAGATAGCTAAAAAAGGTAGCTAAAGTATAGTCTTAATAAGGTTAAAGCCAGTCAGAGACGGTGTTCATAAATATTTACCACACCACTGATTAGTCTATGCTGAAATTCCCCGCCTTATTGGGAAAAAAACAATAACGGAATCCCAAAAAATGCAGGGGACGGGTTGAGCAATCTGCTTCAATAGTTCATTGCACGGTTACACCTAATGGTGTGTAAAATCAACAACCACAGGCAACACCCATTGGCCCTGACCTCAAAAGTGAGTAAAGTGTAGATAATTTTTGAAGTGACCTTTATGAACAAAATCTTCCAGTTATCATGTTCAACTGATGACCATCTTTATCTTGTACTGTGCATAAGTTATTTGGTATTGATCACTATTGATCTATTGAGTGTATATTGAAAGTGCCATTTGATGTATTGACTGGAATCGTGAAGGCCAGAAAAATTATTTTCTACCTCCATTAAGTGCTGTTTGCCCAGTGTTGCCAACACTGCCCTTAACCCACCCAATTGGGGGTCTTTGAATGTCAAAAATGTTTTTTAATTTTTCTTTTTTGGTTTTTTTAAGCTGTTAAAAAAAAAAAAAAAAATTTTTTTGTCCCATAGAAACCCATGGTTAAGGTAAAAATGGGATAATTTATGTTCTCCCGGTGCCGCACTAACAAAATTTTTGTTGGCAAAACGGTGTGTGCAATAAGGAGGCATGTAGTTTTAACAGTGACAATTGCTAGAGTAAAATTATCAATCATTTTTCACCACATGAGGTTGTATTTTATTCCCCAGCTTGAAAAGCAGAGGGGGAGATTGCGAGGGATGACCCGCATGTCTGTATGTATGAGTATGTAGTGCTGTGTGTTCCCGTCTT